>JBAMAX010003107.1:0-33555 GCA_037043745.1 Chymomyza amoena
CTTAATTTTATTTTTTACACAAAATTTGATGCAAATCCGTTGATCCATATTTTTCGATAGCAAAAAATCAGCGAGCACGCAAAACACTTATAACCTTTACGCCTCTCAACCAAACAAAAAATGCCATTCACTTGAAATTTGGTACTGATGTTCGGGAAGAGTGTACCAACACAACAAAACAAAAAAATCTATAATCGAAAATACGTTGCCCGCGAAATTGCTTAAGTTACATCACTTTTTGAACAAACATGAAAACCGATATTTACAAAAATGTGCACATCTCATGAACCAATACACACAAACACATCGCAATAAGATTAAAACCTCCGTATTGACAGTCTCTTACACACGCAAAAATCAGATTTTAAACTCCTCGACACGTTTATGAGAACCTACGTAACACGTTAAACATAAGTTTCTTTTTGTTTAATTATATTATATTATTTATAAGTGGCGCCTACATTCTTTGCTTATCTTAATTTGTTTTGAAGTTATTGGGAATAAATAGCAAAATGTATTTCAAACCTAAATATGTAACAATTTGAAGTTAAGGTTATGCAAAAAAAAATATGCTAATCTTGCATCATCGGTATTTAAAAATTCCTTTCGATTATTCAACCACCAAATTTTAATGGGTCTAGCACATTTTTGATCTTTGCAGATATGCTTGGCCCTAAATTTTGGTATTTTATGGTATTAGACATACCACAGTATATAATACACATGGGCATAGCCAGATGGCGGTAGAGGGAAAGGGGCCAACCCTTACTTTTATCAAATTACAATTTTTTTCTCATTAGTTTGTGACACATTCTGATTTAAAACTGACTGATATTGAAGTACAGGGTGCGCTGTATACATATCGATTTATTATATAAAATGGCTCTCAGATATTTTTCTATGGTAGAAATAGTAGTACCTTGTACCATATTTTATAAAATTCTTTCAAATATATATTGTTTAGTTTTTGTCACATCTTTGAGTCGGTCCCCGGATTGTCTAAATACACATATAAAAAAAGCAAAGGGGTTTCGAGAAAATGGCATTATTTTGTTTTCAGGCTACAATATCTTATGATGTTCCACAGTTAATCACGATTTATACCCACACTATGCCCACCACTTTTTTTTTCATAGGGGCCCACTTTGTTAGAAGCTGACGACGCCTCTGGTTGCACGCATATGAATATTCAAGTAGTTGCAAAGGGGCTTAGGGGCTTAGAAGCCGAGACAAGGTAAAGCCAAAGCAGCACACATTACGCATACGACGTGTGCGTCGCATGCCAGACATAGCATAATGCCAGGGCTGCCTTAAAAAGCTAATTCGCTCACACATACACACTTACTACCAGAAATACATCAACACACGTACACATATACACACACACACACACATACGCCTCGTAAGTGCGTTAACATGGCGTATGTGCGTTGGTATATGCTATATTTTACATATTTCTGAGGCTTTGCATAGTTTCCAAGCTGCCTTCAGACATAACTTCTAAGCCCGCCGCAAACACACACACACGCAGGCATAGACTAAAAGTACATAGTGCAATACACGCACACACATACATTTATGTAGCATATATACATATACTATATACAGTTCAACTAATTATTAAGTGCATGTGCCAAACAGCCAACAATGCGTATGCAACATTTTAATTGACTCTTCACTGTACGCATTCAGCTGCTGCATTTTACAAGCGACTGACTGCCCTCTCACTGTCTGTAGAACGCCACCGCCCCTTTTCCGCTCAGTCTGCGGTAATGTAATTTTAATGCATAAAATGTTGGTTTTGCTTGATATGTAATTAGAGTTTTAGAGCCACTTTTGTGCATAAATTGGCATGAGTTGATATAAGCAGAAGCTGAACTCTGTTGAGTTGAAAGACGACCAAAGTTGAGAGGGAGCATTAAGCTAAACAATTCTCAGTTAGCAGACAATAGACAACAACAGTTAACGGCTGAGCGCTTTTGGCTCAATGCTCTAAGTTAGGAACGGATATGAGCGAAAGACGCCATTTGCCATTTGCAGTCTACACGTATTAAGCACTTTGCTGCACACACACAAAACACACTCACACATGCACGCAATCGTCTTGAGCTTACTAATTGGCTGGCGTTGCTAAATGTGCTTATTTATTTCATTATATACTTACTATAGACGGAGGCATATCTGCTTTGAAACAATTTCGAAGTAACTTACTCCTAACGTGTTTTTTTGTTGCTTTAAAAGTTTCATTTATTTGAATACCTTCTAAGGAATCAACTGTTGTGTTGCGTGCCACTATCTCTGGGAAAAGAAGCTCTTCTTGAAAAAATGTTTTTAAAGGAATTACGTCGCATCGAACTTAGCTGCTGCTTGTTAAAAAAAGCGATTGTAGCAAACAGCTTATGAAAAATCCTCCCACGTTGGAGTACATTGATTCATCAGGCATTCCTTTAATATTTCCTTAATATAAACACTTAAGATAAATGCCCTTCATAGAATTAAATAATATATATTAAAACTTTTGATTTTCAAGGTGAAATAGTATTTTATAATAATTACTTGCTTAGTAAAAAAATGTTGATTATAAACTAATTGTTACCTGCGTTCGCCGAAGTCACAATAGATAAGGTTTTCGATTAAGTTCATTTTTATGTTTTATGTATACATTATGTTGTATTTTAAGAGAAAATTGTTTAGTAAATCTAGGCTCATATGCTAGGTTTACATTGTTTTGACTTAAATAATATTATGTTTGATTGTTGGCCCCCAACACCAATCTTTTTTAATTTTCATATTTTGGCGTTATGTTTTTTTTTTTTTTTCCGAAAAGGGTATCTCACAGAGAGGTGGTCTTTTGTACCATACCCTAAGGTTAAAACAAAAGACTTCCGCTTTCCTCATGAATAACAGTAGGTCTTTTGTTGGTGTTGATCTGAGTTGGAAGGGACTAATCCGTTCCTTTCCCATGTGACAGGCTCTGTCCCATGCCAACGCTGGGCAGTCACAGAGAATATGCCTGGTGGTTTCATCGTTTTCTAGACAGAGCCTGCACTCTGAAGAGTCCGATAGGCCAATTTTCTGCAGATGATATCTAACAGTGTGGTGGCCAGATAGGTAAGCTACCAGGAGCTTTAGGTCCGCTCTGCCAAGACCTTTTGTCTTGATTGCATCCAGAGGTTTGACAAGCACTTTTGCTTGACGAAGCCCCGAAAGGGAGAACCAGTATCTCCTATGTTCTCCTGCGGCCCATTTGTTTATCATGGTTTTGATCGTGGACCAACCAATACCACAAAATGGCGCAGGAGATGTAGTCTGGGTGGAGGCACCCTGTCGTGCTAGATCGTTAGCGATCGCGTTACCATCCACTCCTGAGTGTCCAAGCACCCAACACAGCACGACTTTGTTCCGGGCGGACAGGGTTTGGAGGTAGTCTTTAACCATCCGGGAGGAGATGCTCCAGGAAGACAATGCCCTAATGGCAGCTTGGCTATCTGAAAAAATGCATCTGTTTGCGCCCCTAGTTCCCTTGAAAAGGATATTAAGAAAGCAGATCTCTATGGCATGAATCTCCGCTTGAAAGACGCTGGGCCAGATGCCCATTGCGGTAGAGATTCTGGTGTTGGGTCCAACGATTCCAACACCTACACCCTGCTTAGTTTTGGACCCATCCGTGAACCATTGTTGCCATCGGTGGTTTCCACAGGAGCGGCCATCATCCTAAGTCTCCCGACTAGGGTGAAGAGATCTAAATTTCCTGTTGTGTTATGTGCGTTATGTTACGTTTGTACGAAAAAAAAAAAGAAAAACTAAATTTTTTTTTACTTGCGTAGCAATTAAATAGTATTTAGAAAATAAATAAATTTTTAGCCAAATTTTTTGGGATCTTATAGCATTAGCTGTATTCAATACAACTTAAAATTTTTAATTAAATAATTTTTGAATATTTTTCACATTTTTCGTTCGAACTTGAACTTTCTGTCGAAATGCTTCTCTACTAAGGATTTGGTGATTTATTTTAGGGTGTTTAGATACGTACTTACTCGTTTGAGGATGCGTATGTATAATGCGCTTCAATGACTTCCTGAATTCTGGCTGACAGTCTGATATCCAAATGGTCGTATTGACTATTTGACTGCCTCAATTAGGTTTCAATAAAGTTAGATTGCTTCGGCGAAAATGAATGACTTTCAATGGCCAACAACCGAAGACAATTTACAGTTACACAATTGCTCACACACACACATGTACGTATATACTCTATACAAATTATAAAATTTTTGTTTTCCTTTGTATTCCAATGTGCCTTATAAAAAGCTTAGAAAGTGTGAAAAGTGAACCAAAAAAGTATTTGAATTTTCGATAGCCAAAGATTCGCTTCTTCTATGTATGTATATTAATTTTTGTACCTGACTTAATAAATATAATTTACCCTGACAGACCCCTGGGTCGGGATCTCTATTAATAACTGTTCGAACAGAACAGGGACCTGCAGCTTATAGCTGAATCCGAAAGGCGGTGTCTTTAATCAATAGAGATCTGACTTAATGTATATAATATAATATAATGGAAATCCTTTAAGAGGCTCAATAATAAAATTCATTTATTATGCAGCTCTTTTGGCTTACAAAATCACAAACGAGTTAGGTATTACAAAATTTGGTTTGTAACAACTAGTACGTATAAGACCCAACTGCTTTGTAACTGATTGATCTAGACAAAAAAAAAAATGAAATGGTCAAAATCGGACAAATACAGCGAAAGTTATAGTCAAAAATATACAAATTTCACCTCACCTTGCCAATAAACTGCGTCAATATTCGACTCTACCTAAATATGCTTACAAGTGACCTTAAATAACCAATTTTGGTAAGCCCCGCAATCGATTTATTCTGTTTTCTCCCACACATCTCAACATATCCACTCGAAACTTACTCCATATAGCTTCTTTAAAGTAACTTTAGAGTTTCGTTATATAAATATTCATAAATATCGAATTTCATCAAAAAAAAAATTAATTCCAGTAGGAATATGCAGAAACAATTTTTTCGAGAGAAAAGTTACAGGGTATTCCACTGTCGGGCACCGCCTCGACTGTACCAAATTTTTTTTTGTTACTAATGGGTGTAAATTTTAATCAAATCGGTTGGGGATTTTTTTGGGATTTTTATGTAGTGCCTTAAAGTATGCAACATTTAAGTATAATGTACATTAACTATACAACAGACTTAGACTCAGATTTGCATTTAAATAATTATGGCCAAAATATTGGGTTAGACAAAAGCCGAAAAAGCCGAAAATATATTGTGAAAATAAAAGAGGGTGTAATCATAAAAGTGAGAATCTCTATTCATCAAGGTCTGCCTAATAGAAAGCTAGAAAATAATACAAAAAGCATTCATTTTTTAATAGATGCTATGTAAAAAAAAAAGTTGCCTCACCCTCCCTTACTCTCTTATACTGGCTCACAGATACACTGGAAGTTATTTGAATAGCCGCTTTATGTGGTCTTACAGGTGAGTGAATCTGACCTTGCGCTTTAGGTGGCAGTATATAGTATCTTTGCATGTACTCGTCAAATTGTATATATGTACTATGTATATGGGTGGGTATGTACTTAATAATGCTGCAGGCTAAAGCAAAGCCAAAGCAGCATTTTGATTCTATCTCAAAGTTAATCATGGCTGCTTTCAAATGCAGCTGCAACTGCAGCTGTTGCCACAGGTGCAGGCCATATACATTATGTGTGGGCAATATTTAACCCACACTCATATACATATATACATGCCTATACACATATATATATAGGTATATATCTTTTTATATATGTGTGTATTTAACGGGGTATTTGTTTGGCGTGCTTGAACTTTAAATGTAAATTGAAAGTGCGACTATGGCTTTAATTTGTTATAGGACTTGGTTGGAGAAGTCCAGTGTTAAAGAATCTTTTGCATCTCTCAAGAAGCGATCATTAAACTTCTAATAACATCTAAGTAATATCCAATATCATTTAGTAGTAGCTCTTCTTTGTATAATGTTCATTATTTTGGGGGTAACCTTCGAACTACTGCGCCGCATAAAATAATAATAAACCGTATAGCCTTGACGTTGATAGCTAAGTATTAAAAATTTAAGGTACAATCGATTTCAACGCATCCTAAGCTAGAAAATTCGCGCGTTGTTACATTGAAAAGTTCGTTTTTAGTTTTTGAAAGACCCTATAAGGTATAGATATATATATACGCGTATGTATGTATGTACCTCTATGAGTCAGAGTGTGCTTTAACTGTGTTTACACTGCGTCAATACAGTTGCAGGTTGGGACAAGGCATGTGCCTCGTTTTTAATCAGCTGCCTTTGCTTGGCTGGTCACACTGGCAAGCTAACTGAATAGCTTATACATGGCCAGTGGTACGTTGCCTCCTTTTGCCCTCAACTCTCCCAGTCCCGCTCTTCATCTGCAGAAGGTCGCTGGCTCATGTAAAATAAATTTAATTTGTGTAGCGCATAAATTTCATGAATACATCTGACGGCATTGCCGTGTGATGTCAACATTTTGACATTACGTTTGGTCCTTTCAAAAAATGCACTGTGTGGATTTTTATATGACTTGGTTTTTTTTTTCTTTTCATACAAGTTTTTGTTGCCGCTGGCGATGTAAGTTACTGCCTAGGCTTTGTATTGGTGGCGTATACGCAATTTTCATTGTTAGATATTAAAAGTGCCCTAGCTTAGCATATTTTTGGTGGAAAGCGCTTTTGTGTGATTTTCTAAGAGTTTGATAAGAGTTTTAAGAAATAAATGAAGTATGCCACTGTTGATGGATTCTGAGACATTTAATAACAATTTTTAAAGATTTGTATTAACTAAGCCTCTCCTTGTTCGGAGAGGCAAGCTGTAATACAAAAATTTAAGAAATTTTGAGTTGCACTCTTTTAGTTAAAATTTGCTTACTTTTCAAGAACATTTTGTATTTGTATAGAATTGTAAAAATTATTAAAGCTAAATTCAAATTTTTTAATGAAAGAAAGAGGAATATGAGAAAATGCTGAAAATTATTGGGAAGGGTGTCTAAAATTTTCAACTTTACTCAGAGGCCTTTTGAAATTTGTATTCGATAAAAAATTTGACAGCACCATGCCATGCTTAGTTGGTTGGTTTTGATAGTATGCCTGCAAAGTGAGAAATTATTTTACAATGGAAGGATTTGAATCGAAAAACTCAACCTGTGAGGCAAAAAATTATATACTTATTTATTTAGCGTTTTTATTTTATAATTTAATATTTAAACAAGCATTTACTTATATTCTTGAGCTTATATTTCAAATGAATGATTTTCAACAATATTGGCGATATTCAAGTAGCCAATCCCTTCCAATAAGACTGTCCTGTAGTTATCCATTGACAAAGAACATGGCGCTTTGAGCAGCTAATTGCAACTGCTTCCGGCTAGAGGTCGTCTAATTCTGTGGCATATCAGAGTAACCCTCAGGCAGCATAAAATTTGCATTTTCTTTTGTGATGGATGAATGGATGGATGGCCTAGTCGAAAAATTCAACTTTATTTCAATTATATTTGCGGTTTCTCGTTACAAAGAGCGGGCATATTGCCAAATGCTTGCGGCTGCACTTGCTCGTTGTCCCCGGCTCCAGCTCATTCTGTAAATTGTTTATGTGAATGCCAAAAGTATTCATGTTTTCTCAGTTTGCTTTTTGTAGTGGATATTGTTGTTGGCAACGAGTTGTAATACATTTTTTTGATGATTGGGCGGCATTCAATGAACATTCAGCTTAGTCAGGACTCCAAACTACGAAGGATGCTGCCAATTGGTAGGGACTTAGAAAGTCTATGAAAAAGTAGGTGAAGCTCTTGGGAGCTTTAGCGCAGGTAAACCAAATTATGTCCAAAATAAAGTGCAGCGCAAAACACACGAAGTGAATGATTCGCATTGCTAACTAAATCTGGTCTAACATAATAATAATAATAATATATTACCATATATATGTGTTAATAGCCAGCAGTAAGTGGTTAGTAGCGACGTATCCGTAAATTACTGCCTGGATAAATATTGCCACAAATACGGCAGCAATTGAAACAATTTATAATTTCACTGATTATAGTATTTTAAGTGCATTCATTTGTTGTTTTTATTTTTGTCAATTCGCATAAAAAACAGTATAATTTAATTTAAAATGTAAAAACATTGTATAATTTGGCATATATATCTTGAAAATACAAATAAAATGTTTGTTTTTTTGTTCAGTATAAAGACATTGCATACACCTGAGCAAGGCTCAGCAAAAGTTACATTACTGGCGACTTTTGACTAGTAAATCACCAGTATATTCAAGGTACCCCAGCAGCCCCTACTTCAGGGTATACACACATGTGCGTGAGGCAGTGCGTGTTCACGGGGAGCCTGCATAGATATGCACAGCTGCCTGTTTTTGTTTCTGTGTGTAGGTTTGAGCGAATGCGCTCGAAAGTATGCTATGCCAAAAATGTATGCATGTGCGTGAGGAAGGGAAATTTTAAATTAAATTCCAACAGCAATTCAATCGAAAAAAAAAATGAAGGATTTAAATATTTTGCAATCAGCGAACATGTTAAGCTCATAATTAAATAACCAACAAAGTGGAAGAAGTAACCGAGTTGGTGAGAAAGAGGGATGCAAACAAACTGACAGACTGATTGATTCATTAGCATATCAAAAAATAAAATATATATATGCATATGTGGAAAATTTAAATAAAGAAAAAGTTTTCAAATACAACGAAAGCTTTATTAATTAAAAGTATGTGCTTTCTAGTGTAACATGACAATTGAAAATATTATAGTTGCCAACTGATTATAAAGCCAAGAGAGACAAGACGATAATTGACATAAATTAGAAACAAATTTTAGCTTTAATTGAATTTTGTAAAGTTTTGACTTCATTTGTGTATTAGGCATAGCCTCTACTAGCGTTTAGGCTAAGCTGTGTAGATTTTTTGTAGATTTTTTGTAGACTTTTTCACTTAATCGACATCAAAACCAATTTAAACTAATAAAAGACAAACAAAAGAACTACAGATGAAATTTTTGGATATGCCCATTATTACTAATCCGAATTTGGGATAATAAACTTTTACACGATTATGAATATTTCTATATATATTACTATAATTTCATTTATATACATTTTAAAACTGGAAAAGCGAATAAAAATGGAGATAATTTATGCAACGCTGTTAAAGATAAAAATTTCATTTAGTAGGTTTGGTGTTACAAAATGCAAGTAAAAAAAAATGGCGGACGTAAAGTCGGGCGCGGACGACTTTAGGATATCCTGTACCACTAGCTTGTAATAAAGTCCGATTTCTTCACAAAAAACCAAAAACAGAAGAATTTTTAAGCAAAACTTTTTTTTTGACCGATCGTTCCTATGGGAGCTATATGATATAGTCAAGCGATTTCAATAAAATTTGACACAGTGCTTAAATACCTTAAAAAAGATATGAATGCCAAATTTATTTCAAATATCTTTACAAACAAACAAAACACATCGAATTTTGTATAAAAAACGTGTTTTTGGACCGATTGGTCCTATGGGAGCTATATGATCTAGTCAAACGATTTGGATTAAATTTGGTACAGTGCTTAGGAACTATAAAATACTCACGAATGTCACATTTGGTCCCAATATCTTAACAAACAAACGAAACACAACAAATTTTGTTAAAAAATCGATTTTTTGGAAGATCGGACCTATGGGAGCTATATGATATAGTCAACCGATATTGTTCAAATTTGGCACATTACTTAAGTGGTCTAAAATTTCCAAACGCCAAGTCTGGTTACGATATCTTTATTAAAAAACGAAATATAGCGAATTTTTCTTTAAAAAAGTTATTTTGGCCGATCGGTCCTATGGGAGCTATATGATATAGTCAACCGATTTCGATCAAATTTGATACAGTGATTGGGAACTATAAAAAACTTTCGAATACCAAATTTGGTTACGATATCTTCATAAACAAACGAATAATTCATCTAAAACGCTTTTTTTTTGTCGAGGTCGTCTCAAACACCCCCATGGGAGCTATATAATTTATCCCCGATATCAAAAAATAAAATAAACTTGCCTCCTATGGAATAATATGGGATCTAATGTGAAAGTTTGGTAACTCTAGCTCTTACCATCTCTGAGATCTAGGCGTTCACACGGACGGACAGACGGACATGGATATATCGACTTCTCTATTCACCCTGATCATATATTAGGTAACTTTGGGGTGTTTCCGACGTCTCCTTCTATATATTACATACATTTTCGGCTTGCACAAACTTAATATACCCTTTGTACCATACAGTGCAGGATATAAAAAGTCGGGGTGTCGAACGATGATTAGGTAACTTCCAAAATAGATCGTCGTTTGCGTGTTTTTTTTTGAGGTTATGAACAGAACCCTAGTAATACTACTAAAATTAAACATTTTCTGTATAAACGACACAGAAAATTTTAAACTTAAAAAAGACTTTTAAATTATAATATCATTAAAAACACATCTATTGTGTTTCAACCACGTGTTGAGATCGCCTTGTACTGACTCTCTTATTCTATCTGTTATACCTAAACATTATTTTATTTCTTACTAATCTTTTGATTTTGCTTACTTTCAGCTGATGTTATGGTCAACGACAGTCCCGTTCATTTGACACTCTGTGATACAGCTGGTCAGGATACATTGGATCCACTGCGCGAGCTCTGCTATCCTGACAGCGATGTCTTTTTGCTCTGCTTCTCCGTCGTCAAGCCTGAAACATTTCATGCCATCAAGGCCAAATGGGCGCCCAAATTTGCCAAGACCAAGGCCTCACTTATATTGGTTGGCACCCAGGCCGATTTGCGTGGCAATCTGAATGTGCTCAACAAATTGCAGGTGAATTCTTGCAACGTACATTTTATTTATTTATCTGACTTTTTATACACTTTGTTGTGTGTGGGTGTCTATATGTGCATGATGGCTTCAGTTTTATCTCTGGCTACATTTATGTGTATATATGTATATAGATGTATCTTGTATTTGTTTTTTTTTTCTTTATTCTGTTTGTATGGGTTCGGCCTTTGGCTTTTTGCGCTTTGTTACTTAAATATTTATGAAATTCTTATTTGATTCTATATGCCTGCCGGTGTTCTCTCTCTTTTTGCTGCTCCTGCTCTTACGATTCTGCAGACAAATGGCGAGAAACCAATTTCATATGCAGATGCCTGGGATTTGGGAAAAACAATTGGCGCCAAATACATTGAGACTTCGTCAGCCACACAGGTAAGTACCTACATATAAATCAGCAACAAATACAATTACATGCAACAACAACAAAAATCTATATTGGTCTAGTTTACACGAATCAGATTTGTAACCTGTTTATGTGTGTGTGTGGAACTTTATTTACTAGATGAGCTTGATGCGAGTATGAGAATGAAGTAAATAAGACGCTGAAACTTAAACCTTAACTGTTTCCTTTATACTGGATTTAGATTTACTTCAACTGATGACGAAAGTTGCTTTAATTGGCATACTGTGGAATATATCAAATTTAATTCTTGTATAATGAATATATCCAATTGAGCTTAGGTTAAATTACACAAACGCCATTTTATCGTAGTTAGCTGTCTCGCATAAACCCATTTACTAAGACCATAGATGCCTTCATCTGAATAGAAATGTATATTTTGGCAATGTGTGTGTGTGTGTGCCTGTCTAGTGCCATCATAGTAATTAAACCTACACACAACTGCACCAATATCTACACACTCTTACAATGAGATACTGAGATAGACGGAAAGCCAGCAGCTAGCTGCACAGTGCTGGCCAGAAGTCATTGCACCAGTCACAAAGCTTGCTATACCCAAAGGCTTTAACAGTCGGAGCTAGTCAGTTTAGTACCATCTCCATCTCCACCTCCGCCTTCGCCTCTTCCACCTCCTCACAATTTCGTGTGTATGAGTGAGTGAGAGTGCAGCTTGTGCAAACACTTAACAGCTGAAATTCTTACAACACACCGGCACTTGGGATCAGACTCCATAGCATTCGTTTGTACATTCGTTACTTTCAACCGCCTTTGGAGTTGCGCTCAATTTGTAGCCGCTTTACTTGCCACACTCACACAGATACAGACGCAGACAGACGCACGCAGCTTGTTTTTTGCGGCCCTAAGTGCTGTTAGGCTTCGCCTCAAACAATAATCATAATTGTGTGGCTTTTGGCACACAGACGCATACACGCTACAGATACCAACTCACACAGATACACCATACCCATACAATTGCATTCATATATAATTTGTTGCAGGTTTTGCAAATATTTTGCTTCAACACTTCGTAGTATGGAGAGTTTTTGTTGGTTTTTCTTACCTTAAAGCTTTACTTCCGTTTCCTTTTGCTTACTTTCGTGCATTGCACTTTCGTTTGCGTGTGTTTGTGTGAATAAGCTCACTACCTTAGTGACTATGTAAAGAATGTGCGCTAAGATCTAGAAAAATATTTCAAACCGACTTGTAATAGTTTAAAGTGGCTTAGCTGGTCAGCATTTCAATTTGGGAATCCTTAATGCAAAATAATATGAAGATTAATGTTTTAAAACGAAAAATATTCAATATATTTAAAAATAGAAATGTTACGTATTTGTATTGCAAAATTAAAATCTGTATAAGATCTTGTTCCAGCACTTTGTTAACTGTTTGAATGACATTTGAAATTATTCAATATTTTGAAATCACCAATTTTAATGTGTTTTCAGTTTAGCATTAATTTAACTTGATTCGTCACTTATACCCATTGAAATATATTATAAACACATAAAATATTATAGTTAAGCTTTGGTAGCTTATCTGATTTAATGCTTCTTGTCAAATCATACATGTTCAAATAAGTTCAAACTGCTTTGAGAGCAGACTTCGATTTAAAGTAAAATACGAGGGTGGATTGATAAGTTTCCGGCCTGACCAAGAAAAACAACGTTTTTAAGAATTTTTTTTTATTTCTCAACATAATCTCCTCCAAGGCTGATACATTTCTCATAGCTGTGTTCTAGTCTAGTAATGCCATCTCTATAGACTGATTCGTCAAGCTCCTCAAAATACCCATTTACAGCTTCGATTACTTCTTCATTGTCCGCAAATCTCTTACCGCCAAGCCATTTTTTGAGGTTAGGAAACAGATAATAGTCACTCGGGGCTAGGTCTGGAGAGTAGGGAGGATGCGGCATCAATTCAAACTTCAGATCGTTGATTTTAGCCATCGCAACGATTGACTTTTGCGCTGGTGCGTTATCGTGATGAAACAAGATTCTTTTCTTCGCCAGATGATGTCGTTTAATTTTCACCTCGTGGCTCAAACGTTGCAATAAGTCTGCGTAGTACCCTTTTCAAGTAAATCAATGTATATAATACCTCTAGCATCCCAAAAAACAGTAGCCATAACCTCATTTGGTGAAAAAATTGTTTTTGCCTTCTTTGGAGTTGGTTCCTCTGGTCCAATCCACTGTTTAGACTGTTCTTTGGTTTCAGGAGTGTAGTGGTGGACCCAAGTTTCGTCAACGGTTATGAATCGACGCAAAAATTCGCTTGGATTACGCTTATGCAACGTCAAATTAGCGGTAGAAATGTTTTTCGAATCAATTTTTTTTTCCATTTTCAAGAAAAACACAGAGGCGTCTTGTTCAGTGTGCTCAAAAATCTAAACTAACATGGCGATCGGGCTGAAACTATGGGTACAAGCTATCTAAGGATGATACTATAGAACGCCACCTCAAGGTAGGCCTAGTGGCGCTATCTCTTGGTCAGGCCGGAAACTTATCAATCTACCCTCGTATATAGGCTTAGTTTTGTCGATGCTCTTCTGTATTCTCATAAAAGATTTTCTTACGGCATTTCTTTCGACTAATTTCGTTTAGGAACTTAAATAAAATAAATTAAAATTTTTTCAAGATAAACCAAAACTTAAAATATTTCTTGTTGAATTTTTATTGACGCTAAATTTAAAATTATCGCTGCTATAAAAAACTATTTCAATTATATTTCGTAATTTTTTTTTGTTAATGCCTTTCTTTTTGTTATATTGCAGGACAAAGTCAAGGATGTTTTTGATGCCGCCATTTGGGAGGGTTTAGTGCCCACCACGTTGCCGCCCACTCCTTCATTCTGGAGAAAACTCTTCTGTTTGGCCTAAGGACCAGCACTGATATTGATTTTACCATTTTTTTTTTGTATTTAACTTCTAAATTGAACCACATACACTTGAAGAAATATTTTATTGTGCACTTTAATTGTTAAATGTGCTTTAAATATATTGCACATTCATGGACTGATTTATACATAAATATACAAGTATCTTCTAAAATATAGGTATTTAATAATTAAACTAATCTGAAGAAAAAAACAAAAGCAAAGCAATTTTTAACTAGTAAACTAATTGTGCTTAATTATTACAAAATTATTTAACTTATAATTTTATTGAAATCCTTTTGTGTATTGAAAACTTTTGTATTTTGTAGTTAAAAAGATTCGACAGTTTAAATCATTTTCTGTTGTTTATTTTTACAACTTGAAGCAACTACGCGAAAAATTGTTGTTCATCCAACATAACATACATACAACATACGTATGCGAAATTATAACTCAAATTATATCATTCCATCCATTTATTTTAAGTTTTTTTTTTTGTAGTATTAAAGCGATATGCGACCTATAAATAAAAGGAACAAATTATAAGCAAAATTTGTATGTTTTTCATTTCATTTCGAAAGCTGCAAATATCTAACCAAGCTAACTTTGAAGCAAAGATGGGCCTGATCAAGCCAATGGAGTATTAAATTCTTATTCCCAGATGCACTTAGGTAGGTATTATATATGCTATTTTTATAGGCGAGCTTCTATGAATATAATCTTTTCTTTCAAATCTTTAAATTTCTCAATATATACAAGGAATAAATAACTAATGCTTGATCTCGTTTTTAACAATGATAATTCTGACTTTAAAATTTCTAGGGTATGTCCGCTCTCCTCCGTACCATCCGACCTTACAGATCGTTTAAAAATTTAATAATCTCTACCAAAATCAGCCTCATGCTCCTCGGTATCGCTGTTTTCGTAAGTCTAATTTCATCAGTCTTAATAAATTTTTGTCCGAAATTAACTGGTTGCCTTTGTTGTCTACTGAGAGCTTTGAACTTTCCATTACCAACTTCTATCGGGTTTTATACGCTGCTTTTGATCTCTTTGTTCCTTATTCTGCCATGACTCCTTCTTTAAAGCCGCCTTGGCTTACTACTACTCTATCCTCTTTAAAAAATTGTTAGTCTTCTTCTTACAAAAAATTTAAGAAATCTGGATCTCCTTTTGACTTTTATAAATTTTCATTCTTCTTAACAGAATTTGCTACAATAATTATCTTTCCCGTTGGCGGCTCAACTTCTGTAGTGATTCTAACAAATTTTTTTTCATTTGTTAATTCAAAACGTAAATCTTCTTTATTTCCTGCGTCGCTATATTTAAAAAATGTAAGCTCTTCTAAAAATTCTGAAATCGCCGACTTATTTGCCAATTTTTTTTAAACCACCTATTCTGTCAACGCTAATAGCACTGACCCTATTCGTTATCCAGAGATCTTTGATCCCTACTGTCCGTTAAATCATCCGGTCCACTTCTACTAACCTTTTAGAACTTTCGTCTCTTGCTGGATTAATAGCTTTTTACGAAAAAAAACAAACTGATGTCATTTATACTGACTTCAGTAAAGCATTTGACTCGGTAAATCATAATCTTCTCATTGTAAAACTCTCACGTCTGGGGTTTCCGTCTTGCTTTTTTAGTTGGATCTTAACATCTAATCGAGTCCAAAAGGTACTTTTTAAAGGCTGCGAATCTAAAGAAATTAAGATTACGTCAGGGGGACCTCAAGGTAGCCATCTTGGCCCTCTTCTTTTTAATTATTTTTAAATGGTCTCCCGCAAGTAATCAAATCTTCTCGCATTCTTATGTATGCGGACGATGTCAAACTTTGTCTGTCCTATTCCGATAAAAATAAGCATTTACTTCTTCAGCATGACTTTGATAACATGCAATCTTGGTGCAATTGCAACCAACTCTTTCTGAACAAGTCAAAATGTAATGTTATAACGTTTTATAGCCTTTAATTTAATAACCATATTTACAACATCGTCAATAAAGCTAGAGGTGTTCTTGCTTTTATTAAGCGTTGGTCTAAAGAGTTTAACGTCCCTTACACAATCTAACTTCTTTATATCTCTCTCGTCCGTCCTCTATACTATGTTTATCAAGACATGATTGAGCCCGTACAAAAGTAATTTCTCCTTTTTGCACTTCGTGGCTTTAGCTAAAAATTTGGTTCAAAAATTGGGAACCTTAAAAAATAACAAGAGTGCTTAATTTGGTTACGATATCTTAACTATTTGGGCATAGCAAATATGTGCTGAGGACAGGAGTTAGGTAATGCTTTATGCAAATTAATGGATGTGTATACAATTGTCATGTTAAGAATCCTTAAGTTGGAATAAGAGTTGCTATCCCATCTACTCAACAGTTCATTATATTTATTTTATCAAGCCCGAAGAAATGCCTTGGAACCCATGAAGATCTCATCACGAAAACTGAATATCGTTAAAAATCCTTTTCCTTGGAAAGAGTTGCATTAATTTAAAAAAAAACTGACAAAATTGCTCACAATTTTAGATTGTCGTCCGGCTTATCAGACTGAAAATTCTTTATAAATCCAAAATCGAAAATTCGTTTACATATTATTATAAGGCAAAGTCAAGGAAGTTTTGACTTTTAATACAAAAAACTTAGTTCAAGATTGGCAGTCTTAAATCGACAATAAAAAAAAAATCAAAATGGAACAACCAAAAATTTTAACAACAAAAAGTGTATATTTAAATATATATTAAAATTGACACGGGATTAACACAATTCAACCCATCGCATCGTTCCAATCTATGGAATCGGCCCACAGATTGTAATAGTTGCGGGGTTGACATTAGAGCCCAATGCAAATGAATCAATACAAGTTGTTCACTCAGAAGAAGTCGAGCTACTGGTTCGTGTCGTCATTAAACTTGTGCCGACGAATAATGATCCGCAAAAAGGAAAGCTGGAAGTTATACTCAATGGCATGGGTCTTATTTTGTTATGTTCCACTGTTTCGAACCAATCAAAAAAGTTCGCATAGTACATACTGAAGACTTCTCTACTCTACAAAATGCTTGCCATTCGGAAAACGTTTAATGTTGATGACATTGAGCAGATGACACTACCAAAGACTATTATATCGTTTTTGACCAAACCGGACTATTAGATGAGGCGACCACTATTAAATATATTTTAAAGAAATAGCAGTAATAAATGTAAATAAAAGCAAAAAAATTAGTTACCGAATTGGAAATAAAATTGCCATAACGTGCTATGCGAGTTTAAAGCAGTAGTGAATTATAAGATACATTATGTTGTATTTTCAGCTTTATTTTATAAAATTAGTTAAAAATTATCGTATTAAGATATTGCTGAAATATTACCGTCATTCTGCATTCGAGAGATAAAATCTTGGCACTAAATATTTTGCTAGACTTTTTATACCCTGTACCGTATGGTACAAAGGGTATATTAAGTTTGTGAAAGCCGTGCGTCCGTCCGTCCGTCTGTCCGTCCGTCTTTTGCGTTTGAACGCCTAGATCTCAGGGATGGTAAGAGCTAGAGAAACTAAACTTTCACATTAGATCCCATATAATTCCATAGGAGACAAGTTTATTTTTTTGATATCGGGGTTAAATTATATAGCTTCCATGTTTTAGACGACCTCAAAAAAAAATATGTTTTTGATTGATAATTCGTTTTTTTATAAAGATATCGTAAGCAAATTTGGCTCTCGAAAGTTTTTTATAGCTCCTTAGCATTTAACTAAATTCAATTAAAATCGGTTATCTATATCATAAAGCTCCCATGTCTTGAAATAGCCTTCTCACCGGATTGAGTTTTCATTGACGGTAACACATTGGGAATCGATATATTTCGTAATTTCTTTAAACTCATAGCTTGCTTTCCACTGCACATAAGGCATCTTGAAAATTCTATGGAGCATATACATGGCCATGAAAATTAATGCAGTCGAAATAATTATTCACTGTTACAAGATTTTACATTTTAGAATTCCTAGTCATGATGAGCTGATGGGTATTATGTACTACGATTCCTACGGGTATGAGGCAAGTATCACACATAGGATTTGCATCTTTTAGACCTTCTGCGAATGTACCAGCTGTTTTTGGCCTTACTGCTGCAGTTATGGGTCTTGCAATAACAGTCTTAGAATCTGGACCACTCGAATTTTCGTCGAGCTCTCGTCGTTGCCATCCATCCGCAGGGAGAACATCACTTTTTTCATCTTTATGAGCTATTTTATTCCCCGCATTGACTGTTGGTTCCGTTTTGCAATTATCATCTGAGACATGGGCTTGTGTTGTTCTACGTCTGGTACTACGTATTCCGCTTCCAGATATATTTCCTGCTACAGCATTTGATATGCCCACTCGATATATGTACGCGCCCGTAAATTGAAGCTACACTTTGTGCAGCGCGAGGCCGTCTTCCGGATGTTCGGCTACGAGTTCGATTTGCCACTGGTCTGCTTCAGTATCATCGAAACGAAAAAAAACAAACATCCGATTGCCGCCATATTCTGATAGACTTCGCCTTATAAAATTGCCTTCCTTAAATCATCGCAGAACATGCCATGGCGTGTTATTCTTGCATAAGCTGTTACTCGGTATTATCGATTCCAATGTACTTCTTAGCAATGTTACTTTTGTCGTTCCTTCTAGAGTAACCCGTAATTTTCAACCTTTAGCTTTACAATTTTGTAGATCTAATTATAACTAATTACTTTACACGATCCTATCCGTGTTTTATGCTCTAATTATAATAACTTTTATATGTAATATCCTCTCTTTCGAACGGTCTATTCAATCTATCACTTCTTCTATCCTAAGTTATCTTGACTTGCCAATACGAGTGTCCTTGACCAATCCTATATTATGAGTCATTCCTTTGGTCAACTGTGATCCCTTGACACTTTTTGTTTTATATAATGTTTAATTTTTATCTTGCTTCCTGCTTTTCAACTTTTATATTGTAAATCCAAGTGTCTGGCCAGTTCTTGTTGTGAGAAGGTGTATATCATTACAAAGTTCACCCATCGGGCTGGATACGCGGATTAGTTATACCTTCTATTTTTCTTTTCTAAATAAATTTACTGTTTTTTCTATAATATATAATGTCAACTGTGGTTAGTTGTACTCCTTAAATAAATAAATAAATTTGTAATTAAAAGTCATTCCCTAAATACTTTACCAAAGGGAAATCATTCATTTAAAGTTCACTGTTTGCTGATGACTCTGGTATTCAAAATTAATATTTTATTTAAAAGAATAATGACTTTGCGATCCAAAACATTTTTTTTTTTGACCGATCATTCTAATGGGTGCTATATGATATAGTCAACTGATTTTAAGAACATTTGGTACAATGCTTAATACCTATAAAAACTTACAAGTGCCAAATTTAATTCCAATATCTTCACAAACAAACGAAACACAACAAATTTTTTTCAAAAATCGATTTTTTGGAAGATCGGCCCTATAGGAGCTATATGATATATGTAGTCAACCGAATTTGTTATAATTTGGTACAATGCTTGGGTTCTCTAAAAAACTTCTGAATGCCAATTCTGGTTACGATATCTTTATTTAAAAATCAAATATAGCGAATTTTGTATAAAAAAAGTTATTTTGGCCGATCGGTGCTTGGTGAAAGTAACGGTGAAAGAGCTCTTACTCTCACCAACACTAGGTAAAGTATAGCGTCTTTAAGCTAGTTAGTTTATAGGCCTAAGTGGAGAGTAGGTGATAGGGATAGTGTTAGGTACGGCGGACTCGTGCTATCTTACTAGAATAATTATGTAGATAAGCAGAGCGCCGTTATGGATTTATTAGGATAGTTTTGGGCGGGAATTCCAGGATTTGGCGGCGACCGAGTTCCTATATAAAGCGGATCAACAGCCAAATCTGGACAGAACAGTCAGTGAGAGTTCAAGTGAAAAAGTAATGTTCAGTTCAGTGCCGCAGTTAAAGGCGTTTTGTTATAACCAATAAAAGAACAGTCGCAAAAGACTCGAGTTAAGTGTATTGTGATAATAGACCGCAAAAAAATAATATAATTTTAAAACTCAATGTAAATTGATTATTATTTAAAATATCGAAAGTTTCAGCAAAATATAAATTTTGTTGTGACATCTACCCTGGGCATAGCTGAGCTATCCCAGACGTAGTTCTGGACAAACCAGAGGTTGTTACAAAGTACTTAGAAAAATACAAAATTAACAGAAGTAATAATAAAAATAATAATAGAATGCGTGTAATAAATTTTGGCAACGCCAGAGTCAGCCGCTTAATGCAAGAGCAGAATCAACAAAAACAACATTAGCGTAGACTTTTGCTAAAGCAAACAAAATGGCAGCGTCGAACAAAAACAAAAAACTCAAACATACACACACACACGCACAGAAGGAGAGAGAGTAGGAAGTAAGAGTGAGAGTTATGGTGATGGTGATGGCAAGAGGAGAACACATCAAAAGCACCCACAAACTTAAGAGAAAAGTTAAGCAAAACTTGTCAAGTTTTTGTTGTTTTTGGCAGACATATTGTCCTGTTTTTTTTTGTGTGCCCAAAAAGGAAAATGAGTTTAGTGCGGCATCAGGCTCTCTCTCCCTCTCTTCTTCCATTTTGTTGTTGTTTTTGTTGCTGTTGCTTTTGTTGTTGGTTTTGCTGCATCGCACAGTGGTCGATAAATGTTTGAAACGCAAGAAAATATTGTTTAATTAGTTTTTTGAACCGAGTGTAACATATTTTTTGGTCTTGTGCTACTGGGACTCATTCTACTATTTTTTAGCCGCTCTTTTATGTTATCTGCTGCCGCTACGTTGATCTTTTCTTGATTCGCTTGATAATATCGACTTAACCATCTATTCATGCATCTTTATTGCACTTTACATCTGCCAGATATTTTAGTATTTCAATTTTGGTAATGGAAGCGCAAAGTAATGGAAGCGTAAACGCTTCTTATTAAAAATGTAGCCCTTAATTTTTTTTTATTTTAATATGTTCTTTCTTACTCCCGATTTTTCGCTTTCGAGCACTTGTTATTTTTTATTTATTAAGTATTTATAACTAAAACTAATTTATTCAAAAAAAACTGTTCGTGGATTGTGAGTTCTTGCTATTGGCGATGCCAAAACACGTTTTGAATAACACTGTCCAACAGTGATTTAGAACTTTTCAAGCGACCTAGTGTACGTTGTAGGTCTTGACGAGTATATCACGATAGTGTGTTTCAAAATTGTCTAATACTCCCAAAATCGCAAGTTATTGCTTAAAAACCGTTTTTCGGGTACTGCGATCACTCCCACAATCACAACGTCGCCATTTTTCAACCGATTTTCGATTGCTTTACGGTTTTGGAAAGAAGAAGATTCAAGCTTTAAGATGATACATACTTGTTAATACTTCATACAAAGCAACTACGAGATTTTTAAAAGTTATCTAAGATTTACACTTTCTTTTTTCGTTTTTAACACTTTGAAGTCATTTTTATATAACATTTTGTTAAAACACCTTTACTTTTTTACATTTAATCTTAAATATAAATTAAAATTAAATTCCGAGTAAGAAAAATCATGGTTTATTAAAATCGGTCGATAAATGCTTAAGTTACGACGCTTATTGTAAACAAGGAAAAAAAATTTGAATTTTTGCTAATTGAAAATACGAAACTTATGTGTATACCAAATATAATAATCTCTTATTTTTGTCTGCACTTTATTCCTATTAATGCTTATTATAATAGCCGTCTCAGGAAGCTCTTTCAGAAATAGGAAAAAAAGGTTACAATGCTATATTAGTGTTGCAAAAATCGAGGAATTGCGTGTATCGAGGGTTGCGATTACCGAGAGATTGCAGCAGCACGGCCTAGGAGAAAGATTTAGCGATCGAGAGGCAAACACAAAAAAAGAAAAGTAAAATGTCACAAGTATGGAAATACCATAAAACGTCAGATGACAAAAAACTGGCAAACACTTCAAATTTGCACGATTACCTGAAAAGTTTCCACCATGGCTTGGAAAATCATGTCCCAGATTCCAGCACTCCAGCTACAGGTATTTCGGCAGATTCCGACAATATCGCGTGTTGTAGATCGTCGATGCATTCTGTAGCTTCGCCTAATTGTTTCGCAGAGGCGAACCAGGCGCAAGGAAGAAAATGTTCTTTAATTAATTAATTCCAAAACTTTTGGATCAAAAAACTACATTGATATTAACTAACACTTTAACTTTAATGAGCTGGAAATTCTGGATGAAGGCATAGAAAATGTTCGCAAAGCTGAAGGCAAAGTAGCAAAATCCTTCAAGCTGGTAGTTGCTGAAGTTTATGTTGATCATTTGGACTATCCGGATCTGGCAGCAGAAGACAACGGCTAAGCCATATGGAGCTATGAAGATGATTTATGAAGTCTATGATGATGATGAAGTTCATCTAAAACTTTTTTTTTTTGTCGACGGAAGTTTAATTTTCTTGTTTACAATAAGCGTCGAAACTTAAATATTTATCGACCGATTTTAATAAACCATGACTTTTCTTACTCGGAGTTAATATTTCTTTAAGATTAAATGTAAAAAAGTAAAGGTATTTTAACAAAATCTTATATATAAAATTCTCGTGTCACAATGTTATGTTCCTTCTAAGCTTATTAACTCATGAACGGCTGAACCGATTTGGCTAATTTTGGTCTTGAAATGTTCGTGGAAGTCCAAGGATTGTTTAGGGTTGAGAAAATATAACAAAATTGCGACGCAAATACTAAAAAGGACAATTTGATTTTCCAATACAATTTTTTTTTTAATTTAGGTTGGCATTGTGTACATTGTCAGATTAACTAATATTTTTTTGTTAATTGTTTTTGTCGAAAGGAATCACAAAAATTATAAAAGTTATAAATTTTATTTTATTGAAGCACACAAAATTTCATGAGAATCGGTACAGCCGTTTCGGAGGAGTATGGTAACTAACATTGTGAAACTAGAATTTTATACATAAGAAGAAACTTATATTTTACGTGCTATCGGTGTTCTCATGAACGAGTCGATGAATTTCAAATCTGATTTTTGCGTGTGTTAGAGGTCAATGTGGAGGTTTTAAGCCTATTGGTATGTGTTTGTGTGAATTGGTTCGTGAGATATACGCATTTTTGTGAATATTGGTTTTTGTGTGAACATACTCCTCCGAAGCGGCTAGACCGATCTCATGAAATTTTATGTGTTTATTGGGCAGGTCTGAGAATTGGCCAACATCTATTTTTCATACCCCTAAGAGATAAGGGTTGTCACTCCTAACATTCCTGGCAAATCAAGTGAATTTAAAAACTCGGTAGGATAATTTACAATTTCATCAATTTTAGAAATTAATATTGATTTAGTTATTCCTTTCCAAGAAAGTTTTCTTAAGAAGAAAGGAATTCTGCGATTTTTGCTTACAATTTATGTTTTGATTTCTGTATAAAATACATATGATCGGATCAATATTTGCACATTATGCAATTTCGTGAATTCGCCACAAAAATAAATCATTGGAAGAAAATAAAGATCTAGACGAGCGAGCGAAGCGAGCGTGCCGAAGGCCGGCTAGTGTTATATAAAAATGACTTCAAAGTGTAAAAAACGAAAAAAAGTGTAAATCTTAGATAACTTTTAAAAATCTCGTAGTTGCTTTGTATGAAGTATAAACAAGTGTATATCATCTTAAAGCTTGAATCTTCTTCTTTCCAAAACCGTAAAAAACCGAAAAATCGGTTGAAAAATGGCGACGTTGTGATTGTGGGAGTGACCGCAGTACCCGAAAAACGGTTTTTAAGCAATAACTTGCGATTTTGGGGGTATTACACAATTTTGAAACACACTATCGTGATCTACTCGTCAAAACCTACAACGTACACTAGGTCACTTGAAAAGTTCTTTGATTTTTTTTGATTTTGTAGTACAGTGTAATTTTTCAATCCAATACCAGAATATTGTGCAGCTTATTCAATATGAAACACATACATTTTTTTAAAAATAAAATTAATGGAATCATAAACAATATGTACATACAAAATAAGTCAATATGTATGCTTTAAGTGTTTAGGTTGTGTCCTGTTTATCTTAATTATAATATACATACTTTTTTTTTTTTCTTAGATGCAAACAGTTTTCCCGAATACAATTACTTTCATTATGTAAGAATTTTTTATTTTGAGATCGCCAATCCAGCCTTTTAAGCTGCAGATATCTTGAACAGCTCATATCAGAATGATACGTTTTGGCCATCTTCTGCCGCGAAGTCCTAACGATAGCTCTCCAGTGTACCACAATGTAATATTAAGTCTCAATTAATTTGCTCAACAAATTTATTAGAGGGCTGCTTGATAAATCAGTGACTATTTAAACTATAGTAGCTAGCCGCGAATTGATATACCGTCCAAATCTGGCTCTGTTTCAAAGCTTAAAGAAACAGCTTAGCGGGTAGAGATGTGGGCTGATCATTTCAAGGGCCTTAGGTTAAATCTATGATTTAAAAGTGTAGTGGGAAATACAGATATGGCTAATGCTTACGATCTGTTAACATACAGTGTCTGCAGATGCAAGCTCGCTCTCGATGTTAATTGATGTCAATCAAGCCTATTCAACTGGCGCACATCTTTTATTTTATGTTGAATATGTTCAATATGAATTGCCATTTCAAAAATTTTCACATAATTCCAACATTTTGTGGAAATATTTCCGGTTTATCGTCGCCAAAACAGCTTTTTCGAAATTTTTTTTTTTTTGCTGCGAATATAAACAGTTCACTGAGGTCTAAATAGTGGAAGAAAATTAATACCTAATTAATAATAAATCTATCTGCACCAAATTTGGCATGAAGAACAATTTTAGACATGCCTATATTATATAGCTACCATATAACCCGAAATCGGTTTGGGCATACATCGTTTATTTTATATTCTATCTAAACCAAAACTGATATCTAAAAATAATTTAGCAAGATACACGTAAATGCTGAATATGATCTGAGCCGCACTACTTTACGAGAGTGGATTGATAAGTTTCCGGCCCGACCAAGAGATGGCGCCACTAGGCCTACCTTGAGGTGTCGTTCTATAGTGCCATCCTTAGATAGTTTGTAGCTATAGTTTCAGCCCGATCGCCATGTTAGTTTAGATTTAAGAGCACACTGAACAAGACGCCTCTGTGTTTTTCTGAAAATGAAAAAAAAATTCGAAAAACATTTCTACCGCCAATTTGACGTTGTATAAGCGTAATCCAAGCGAATTTTGCGTCGATTCATAACCGTTGACGAAGCTTGGGTCCACCACTACACTCCTGAAACCAAAGAACAGTCTAAACAGTGGATTGGACCATTGAACCAACTCCAAAGAAGGCAAAAACAATTTTTTCAGCGAACAAGGTTATGGCAACTGCTTTTTTGGGATGCAAGATATTATACATTGATTACCTTGAAAAGAAACGATCACTGGTCAATACTACGCAGACTTATTGCAACGTTTGAGCCACGAGGTGAAAATTAAATGACCTCATCTGGTGAAGAAAAGAATCTTGTTTCATCACGATAACGCACCAGCGCACAAGTCAATCGTTGCGATGGCTAAAATCAACGATCTGAAGTTTGAATTGATGCCGCACCCTCCCTACTCTCCAGACCTAGCCCCGAGTGACTATTATCTGTTTCCTAACCTCAAAAAAAGGCTTGGCGGTAAGAGTTTTGCGGAAAATGAAGAAGTAATCGAAGCTGTAAATGGGTATTTTGAGGAGCTTGACGAATCAGTCTATAGATATGGCATTACTAGACTAGAACACCGCTATGAGAAATGTATCATCCTTGGAGGAGATTATGTTGAGAAATAAAAAATAAATTTTAAAAAACGTTGTTTTTCTTGATCAGGCCGGAAACTTATCAATCCACCCTCGTATTATGTAGATGTCACATATCCCGAAATTGGTATTGGCCATATTTGCGCTAAACATCAACCCATGTCCGACAAATTTGTAATTCAAAAATATGTTGCACCTATTCAAATATGCCGAGTTGGGTTCGATTCGGTGGACTATACTAGATAGCTGACATACCATTGCTGTTGCGTACTTACAAACCGATATAGTGTCTAAAAAATCATCTATTGCATAAGGCAGCAAGTTGTATCAGGAAAATTAATTTATTTCCAAGAGACAGCGAATTATATTAACAAAAACAAACTATTTAGACCTAACATATTCTTACATCGAAAAAAATGTTACAAAACAAGTTCATTAAAGTTGTAAGCTACCTCGACACGATATAGGCACAAGCAACTAAATTTAAATTTTATGTAAAAACCAACATTTTATTTATGAATTTATTTTTTTTTTTAATTTGCAACCCAAGTTTGCTACATAATAAAACGATTAAAAAACGAAAGATGCAATTGCTGCACCATATGTTATGCTTGAAAGCTCATAGCTAAACGAATGCTAATAATATAATGATAAAAACAATTTTTATAGACTCAATGATGCTTGAATAATCGAAGGCAAGCCCAAAATTGGGGGTTTCACGTTTTGAAATTTGGATTTTATCCGTTACAAAGGCCATAGAATAGCCAAAAACGGCATGGGGCAGAGAATAGTGTATATGTACGGAAAAATATATAACCCGATAACATAATTATATTTGGAATTTTTTTCATTAACAAATCATTGTTTGGGGTAATAATAAGTAATTTTAGCTAGACTAGCTAACATTATGACCACTGTGCGGCGGAAGCGCAGTTTCCATCAAGTGCTTTGTTGACGTTGATGCCTTGATTGCTGCAGTAGCAGCAGCAGCAATTTTTGCAACAGCCGCAGACTTGCAGCAGACGCTTGTCAGCTAAGAGATGGACAGACGGACTGACTACAAAACCGACTGGCAGACACTCTGCATTGCATTGTGCGCTTGCATTTAAAGTAAAAGGCAACAAAATTGAAATATTAATGCCGGGCAAACAGTTTACAACTACGGCGACAGCAGAAACCACAACAACAGCAGCAATGACAAAAACAAAAACAACAGCAAATACGATAACAATAGAAACAGCAGCAACTCTTGCAAGCTGACAGACAAGTGCAGTGTAAACATTTTCACATTGTCTGGTCTAAGGTTCTGGGGGAGACTGCAAGGCGTGTTTTCGGGACGTGCTCAGCGCATTCTCAGTGCCAAGAATATTCAAAATCTACGCAGCAAGAACATCAGCAACAACAACAACAACCACAACATGTTACAAGAACGCAACAACATACAAAAGTTTGCATTTTGCAGTCAACCAGTCAGCAACTTGTGGTCACTGCTGAGCTCGACGCGCACAAAAGTATGCAATAATATTTTTTTCTTTAGGTATTCCTCTTGAACTTTGTCTGTAGCTTGTAAGAGAGTCTAGATATTTGTTGAGATTGAAAAAGGTTGAAGCTATATAGCTATGTATCTTTAGCACCGCAAACTGGAGTCAGTGCGTCTTTAAAGCATCTTGTTGATTCCTCTGAATCAGTGCTTTATCATAAAGTCCGATAAAAAGTTATTTTCTCTTTAAAAGCATTATTGCTGCAAAGCGTTGATAAGCAAAGTTTAGCTTAATACAATACGAGACAAATGCTAGACACCTTAAAATAGGTAAAGAACGAGGCAGACCCTTACTCAGTCTCACCTTACTTAGTAGTATCAGTCTTTATTAACAAAGACTATATATATTTTTATTTATGAGTTTCTTCTCTGAATGCTACATTGTCAATGCTTTAGAAAAAAAGAAATATTGTAGAAGATTCGTAAGAAAGCTCGTAGTATTGAGAATCCTTTATAATATTGTCTTTAGAGGCGAGTAACTTAAACAACTGGAATTACTCACAATAATTTAGAAATTCTAAATTGATGTAATAACCAAATCCTTAAGCCTTACTAATACTAATTTAATTTAGAAATTCTAAATTGATGTAATCACCAAATCTTTAAGCCTTACTAATACTAATGTCAACTGGAAAAAAATACTATGTATACGACTTTATTCACTCTAGGACGAAAATACTTCATGTCAAAGTGTACAAGCTCCCAAAATTAATGCAATATGACCGTAGGATAATCTGAAATGTGACTTTGTATGGGATACATTTAGCAGTTTAGAAAATTACACTGTGATATTCTTTGAAAAACAAGATTTTTCCAAAAACCCAACGACGGAAAAATTCACATAAAAAGAAGTAAACTGCGAAACTCGCTTAAGGAGGGCGTGACAATTACAGTAATTTTTCATAAAATTTCAGCTCAATAGCGCTTATACTCTCTGGGTTCCTTTTACTCATACGGGCAGACAGACAACGCTATCTATATATATAATGCTTTTCATTTGCACGAACTTATTATTCACTTCTTTGTTACAGGGTATAACAAAGTTGTGTTAGTTACACTTTTTAAGACTCAAAATCGGCATCACAGATTTTGATTGTTTTTGTTTTTTTGTTGCAATTTGTCTTCGCCCCGAATAGCAGAAAAACTTTTAAAATATCTTAAAAATTCATATTAAAAGAAGTAACCTAGAAAGGAATCTAATCATCCCGAAAATACAGGAATCGAAATGTAAACCAAAATATAGAGAACAAATAAAAACACTGTCAAAATAGAATATGTAAATATTTTTTAATTTAAGTTGTTTGCGCTTTTTTTTTTTTAAATAATTTAAGAATTTAGTAAATAATAAAAAATGTTGTGCAGAAATTGAATTAAAAATTCAAGAATTGTATTCGCATGGCTAGTTAAAAATTAACAACATGCAGCAAACCTTTATACATCATACACAAGAAATACATGTATGGAGAGTGCATTTAAACTGTTCCTAGTTCGAACTAGCTCCAAGTCAAAATTCAATGCTTCTGCAGCCTTGGTCTTAATGTCTGTGTGCGTGTTATAGAATCTAATCAGGTCAAAAGTTTTCAAATGAGAAATTTCTTCTAGCGCTGAAAAGTGTGCAACAATTTTCTTTGCATTCGGAAATTACGTCAAATCATGTCCGGCAAGTGGCTCAGTTTTAAGCCACCCATTGATGTGGCTGTCTTTAGCATATATCCTTGGCATAAATTTTACACCAGCACCCCCCAGCACAAGCCCTCATAAATATGGCCCCAAAAAGCATTTAACGACGTCGGCTGCTGTTCGGGCTCTGTAGGTCTAGCTGGTTGAAAGGACTACAAGGAGGTAGCTGGCTGAACTGACTGTGCATTGCAGGTGGCATGTTTGAGTTGCTTTATTAGGCTCAAATAAATCAATAGCCATGTCATGCTGAAAATTTATATGCGTTATACTTATATACATAAAAGCTGATTATTAGGGGTACGGGTTTCTTTTGATATACTGGGAGCTTCCAATGGCTAGATGGTATTGTTTGGCATGCCATAGCTTGGCGTCCCTGTGTGTTCACCAGCATTTGGCAATAAATAAACGATTTATTAAACTTGTAAGTAAAATATTTATTAAACATGCAAGCCAACAAATAACTCATACGTACTGTGGCCAAAACAAAAACTTTTGCCCTTTCGTACAAGTTTGGCTTGCAGTACTTTAAGGCTGCCAGCAAATGCCTATTCAATCAAATAATCAAATCTCTAGAGCACAACAGCTGCTGCCTTGACAGCTTGCAAACCTGACAATCACCCAGGCATCCTTCTAGACTTTCAGTCAGTCAATCCTTCAGCATACAGCCTTTTTCGTCTGCCAATGACATGTATGAAATTTAAGTCATACTCTAGGTCAGTCATTCAACTAACATAGAGAACGAGACAGTGCAGCATATGATGCTCTTAAGCTGCCATATTTTTGATATCCAATAGCAATATTGCCAAGATCTAGCCAAATTGTAACAAGACTGTTTTTCAAAGGTAGATAATCGGGAAATGCATTCAAAATGAGACACCCTCAAGAAAATTACAGCAGCAAACAAAGATGTATCGTGCCAACTAAGAAATCTTTTCTTCTTCTAATTGGTCAAGTTCTTGCCTTAGGAAACTGAGTGGCCTTTGGAATATATCCGTTAGCTTTTTTTTTGGAGAAGCAGAAACCATACAGCTTATATCGGAGATACGATTGACTCAGTTGGTGCACAATAGATTTTTGTACTATGCATTTGTGGCTTCAAAGTGGCACAGACGGAAATCCTAACTTTATTTCCAACGAAAAATAATGAATGAATACAATGGCACGAAATGGTCAATGGTTAACGAAAAAATTTAATGCCAAATGAGAAATCTCAAAATCTATTGAATTTATATACTTATATGTATGTATATATATATATTTTTTTTTTTTGCCAAAGAAAGACAACAATCCTTTGTTAGATACGTGTTCCAATAACGGCCTTCAATGCTGAGCAAAAGTTATAACGCAGCACGCAGCTATTTATGTGGGTCATTCACGCGGAAGGATGCGCGTCCGTGCTGGTGTTGGTGCTAATGCTGTTGTTGTTCGTCTTTTTGTCCGTCTCCGTGTCCGTATCCGTATCGGTGTCGATGGTGATGGCGCGTTGCCGGTGTCTGTGTCCGTGTCCGTGTCGACGGCTTTGTATTATTTACTTGGCAATAGATACAAATACCGACTAGGGTGATAGCAAAGGCAGATTTTATCATCTTTTTTTTTTTTGTTCATGCACTTGATCGACAGTACTCACATAAACTCTTGACTGATATATAAGTGTAGCGTATGTGTAACGACACTTGAACCTTTGATTGCGGTGACGGTCGACCATTGTGGCCAAGTAGTTGGGTTTGCGCTCTGTTTTCGTTGCTGGCTTCAATGCTTTGGCTCAAACTTATAATCATGGCATCATCAACAAAATTATCGTTTTTGGTACAGTACCCACATACAAGGACACACACTCATACATACACACATTTGCAACTCACAGATAGAGTGGCACAGCAGCACCAAAGAAAAAGATACAGCTACAACTAGAGAAACAACTACAGATACACTTGCCATTTAAGAGCATAAAAGCAAAACGTGCTTGAAATGTGAATTACTCGACACAAATACACACGCACTTCAAATGTGTCTATGTGGGTGTGTGTGTGGGTGGGCTGGTTAGTGTATTGGTATGCGTGCGTTAGCTTGCTTTTGCTCTTTGGTCCTTTCTTCTCATAACTTCAACTATTTTACACGAACGGCCGAACATTAACTTTACTTTTGTATACTCTTTAATTTGGTAATAACAAGTTTATTCCGTTTATCATTAAGTTTGTAAGTAAGTAAAGAACACCTTAAAGTTTTCCCATAAAACAATATATAATTGGTGCACATTATTTTCAAATTAATATACATATAATTCAATAAATGTGTTAGAGTATTTTGTTCAAGTCACTTAATAATATAATCTATTTCCATTACAAAAAAAAAACATGATATTCGTGATCTTCTCTCCTAAAGTCAACAGCAACGAAACGAAACCGCAAAAGTAACTATTGTACACCTTAAAATCAATTTTAACACAAAGACGACTTGATCGACTGCAAAAGCTGAAATCCATTATACAAACATTTTTGTTCGGCGTTAGTTGCTGTGAAGAGCAATGAACACCAGCCATTTAAGTGAGTCCTGGTGTATTACGGCTTTTTAATTTCCATACTCAACCAACATAGCCAAGACGCCGCAGACAGCTCTATACCATCTAAGTTAGATTAGTTTTGTACACATCTCTATCTCTTACAAATATGAAACGGAAAGAGTAATCCAAAGATCTGTAGCTGTTGCAAAGGCCAATATGCGATGAACATATTTCTTCGGAAAGTGCTTGTAATAATATGTCTTTTCTTAAATACAAACAATATAAAAAGAATACAAATTAAATTATAATGAGGCTTAATAATTACTATTCTTGGGTTTATTAAAAAAAAAATTCGAAATATTCCACATTACGATAATGAAACTCTCTCACATCAAGTCAAACAAGACAGTTTGCAATCGTTGAATGTATCGAGCTGATGAATGAATTCGTTTGTTTGTACTGAATATAAGAAATTAATTAATCTTTCCACCATCTGGTTAAATACTTTACTCAAAGGAAGTCTTGACATTGGTATTGCTTGCGCTTATTTTAAAATTCCATTCACCAAGGTAAGCGTATTTGAAATTCGTCAAAATTGTTTTCCGCAGGGTTATACTACTTCTTGTATACTCTGTGCGTTTCTTTTATTTACTTCTTATAGTGCTTGCTTCCGTTTAGCTGCTGTTATAGCTTACACACACATATACACACACTAACGCACACATACACACACTAACGCACTTACATCCATACATTTTTTAGCAAATTAACAAGCCAGAAGCAGCAGCAACGCAGCAACGCAGCAGCGACGCAACGCAACTCACCTTCATTGCTGCCGCAGCTTTCAACACTTGCAAAGAGCCAACAAACACAATCAGTCGTCCACAATGAGCTGCTCCCTTATTTCCACCATTAAGATTCACTCCCTTTTGCCGGCAACCATTTTTAAACATTGATTTTTATGCGCTTGTATGGGCGTATATGTACAATAAATGTATCTGTGTGTGTGTGTTAGTGAGTGCGGCCCGAGCAATGATTTCGTTTAATACAAACGCTAAAATCCGCACGGACGCACTGCCTAGGCAAATACTTTGCAGTGTCTCTCTTTTTTTGTCATTCTCCCTCTCTGTTCCTTCGTTTGTGTGTGTGTGTAAGTGAGAGAGTGCTTTTGTTCGCCAACTGGTGATGTTGCCCATACCTTTTTGCACTAATTGCAATTACACGAAATATTGTTTACACACACGTACAGCGACACAGATTCTCATACAGACACAAACAGATACACAGTCACAGACACACGCTCACGTTCACGTTCAATAAAATATCAGCATGGCAGGCGAAGAAAAGAGCTTAATTAGTTAAATAAGCGACATCGTTTTAGCTGCTGCCAACATAGCTGATAACCAGGCTTAAACTTTCTCTCTCTCTCTCTTTCTCTCTGGCTGTGCCCCTGTCAATCTCACTCTTGCTCTCGATGAATATGGATGTATTTGTTTGAATGTGTGTTTGTGCACGTTTGTGTTAAGTAAAAAGATTTACTATACGCTAAAGGGTTAAATTGTGGTTAATAGATAATTGCAGCTTACTCACGGATTACTTAACTTAGATTGCACGAGAGCAATCTTGACATTTTTATGAGCTGATTCAAGCCGTAAATAAGGGCTGTATGTAGTGTGTTTTTGTTAAGTCTTTAACAATAACAAAATCTTTTAATTAGATACAACAGCACGAGTAAGCATTTAAGCAAACTAGGGCAGTTTTATAAGTCCCAGACTTTTCAAACACTTTTCCTTTTAAATTACCACCCATTA
>JBAMAX010003109.1:0-21803 GCA_037043745.1 Chymomyza amoena
GTATATTGTTCGAAGCAAAGTTTTTATTAGAGTATTTCGCAAACTATATAAAAGAATTAAAAAATATATAAATACGCTTTTTTTAAACATAAAATATTCCATAGGAGTTTTTCAGTTGAATTCATGAAAATGTGTTGGATGATTTGTCACAAATAGTAAAACACTTAATAAACCTCACAAAAGATTACTTTGTGAGGCAATTTCTTTACCTGCTGGTTTGTCAAAGCTGTCAAATTTATAATAGCGACAGTAATTGGCGATTTGGGACAAGAGCTTATTTTATGAATTTACAAATGTTTGGCACATTTTTTTTTTCTGAATAGCTAAATGGGAGCTACTTTTGACAACAGTCGATAAAGAAGTTAAAACCTGTTTTATTTAGGCACAAACTTTAAAAGACGGTTGGACTATAATGTCAATGTTTTAAATCTTATTATGTTAAGAATACTTTTATTGTATTGCTATTTAAATTAAATGTTGTGCTGTTGTTTAGTTTTTTATGCTCTAAACTTGTTTCAAAAGCAAATTGCAATTTAAATTTAGTTAAGGTTTACTCGACTATTTCTGTTTGTCCGAATGGGTGAATGTGTGTTGGTGTTAAGTGCTTTTTGGCTTAACAAAAAGTCAATGCGTACACACACACACGCATGCACACACAAACACATAGATAAAATCAGCATTGCCATGCAAATACTCAAACACACTAGCTCTCATGGGGGGGACATATGTATGTACAGACTATATACCCAAATGTATGTATATATGTATGTATATAGCTAAAATTTATTTATAACACTTGTAATTGCAATATGTAATTTCGTAGAAATCACAAAATGCCCCACTAACCATGCGGCATGGCAAACTAGTAACCAATTGCATTACTCATACGTATTGTTGGTGGCCCGCCCCTGTGTGTATGCTATACAATTTTTGCAATGTCAATACAGTTGACAGTGTGTGTGATTGTGTATATGCCTGTGTACTTAAAAGCAATTAAATTTGAAAACACTATATACATATACACACACACACAGCCACGAACACACAAACAACAATATTCACACACTCACACACGCTTTAACGTTCATACCCTGATAATACATAATACGATAATTGCACTTGCAGTTGTCACTGCGACATTTAATACTTGCCACTTATGACACGTTAACAACAAAACCAGCAACAACCACACAAACAAATACAACAACATTTGTGCATATTTAGGAGATACATTTGACTTGGGCCTAGGGAGCAACTAGCAACTTGTTTACATTCAACATCTTTAGGTAGTAGATCTATTTGCCAATTCTATTAGAGAACGGATATTGCAACATTTTGTGCAAACAAGATACGAAATTTTATTTAAATTTAAAGCTTTTAACTTGCTATGAACTTGTTGCTTATGAATTGACTTCAAATCGGAAGCAAATACAATTTTATACTGACACAAAAAAAAATGTATTTGCTTAACTGGCCCAACAGCTGATTCGTATGTACAATGTGACAGTCTCAGTGAGTTTATAAAATAATGTTGCGCTTCGTTCAAAACAAAGATAATATGAAGTCAAAATTTTCTTTAAATATTCAGAAACATTTTTAATTTGAAAGGCAAACACACAAAGGCGCTTATAACGCAACAAGTTAGTTTAAAATTATATGACATGAATGTTTAAATATGATTGCGGCCTTGTGGCCACCGCGGCTGGCGCGGTTCTGAACATCTTCGTATTTGCAGACATATGGACCTATTACCAGCCCATAAAAATCACCAAACAGTAATTTTCTGTAGATGTAATGGCGTTTTGGCAAAAGCTTGTGGATTATCCTCAATTCTGCTTATTTACGTACCCATTCAACCAAAAATGGGCTTAATCGGAGAACAAAATCAATCAATCAATCTGTGCTTCAGCCCATTCGACGAATTGGTTATTTGGCGTTAATTCCTGCACAAATTGTATCTTGAAAGATGTTTAGCCAAGATCCTTTCGAAAAATCTTCCATTAAGTGGAAGGATATAACCCTAGCTGCTGAGAACGGCAACAAAGTGACAGATTTGGATCTTCTACAATGCTTTCCTGTTTAGCGGCTACAGCTTCTTCAGTGTACACTGTTTGGCGACTCACGGGCTGTACGCTATCATGAAGAGTAAACGTAGTCCGCTCTGAAGGTCGATTATGTACGACATAAAATGGACGAAGTAACGATTAATTTGATGAACAGAACCCTTGTTTTTATATTAAATTTTAACAAATTACAAGCGTTTCTCTAATGTAAGTCTCGAACTCTACAAAAAACAACTATCAGCTGTTTAATGGGTTGTCAGGAAAAGCAGTGTTGCCAACTCGAAGTTGTGAACGTCTAAAAAAATACGCTGTACTTAAAATCTTTTAAATAATTTTTAAATTTTTGATTTAGTCTAGTACCTATACCTTTAACTTCCTTAACCCTTTCATTTACCTTATTCAGCCGATCGAGATAAAAATCTGAAAACTTGTACTATATTTTAGCTAATTTTGGGTCGCTGATGATAAATTTGGAACCCTTTTTAGCAATATTACTTAGAATCAAGAATGAAATAAAAAAAAACTAGTTTTTGACAAATAATGAAGGAATTTGGAATGCATAATGGCAATTTTGCCTAGAAAAGTGTTATTTGCTTTGGCATATGGGAAAGTGAATCCAAGCGTTTATCTTTTAATTTTTGGGCTTTATAAAAAAGGATGAATTTTAGTTTCGGATAGCATAAATTTGGTATCCATTGAGTCTAGATACTTTTGGGGCTCTAACAAAGTCGATTTTATTGTCAGTTGTGCATTGTCCAACTTTTTTCATGGTCCAACTGAAAAACCAATCTGCAATCTTTTCTTTATGCTAAGGCAAGTCAACAATACCAACTACTACTATATCATTAGATCCCATTGCAGATATAAGCGTTTTTTCCGTACCGATTACTTTTAGCAGTTCCTGGTTTATAAGAAGATCAATATTTGTGAAATTAAGTATGTGTCTCACTGCACTGGTATACCATCGTAATCGAATAATTTGCTCATCAACACACAGGATATATTCTAATGATAGCTGGTGAAGATGAGATCGCGAGCTCTTGCTGATAGGAAACATGTAATATGTTGACGGACAATATGTAAGCGATTTCGTTACACAACAACAAATCGATTTTGCGTCATATTTTGAAAATATTTTCGATACAATGTTCGCGTACCATTTTTGGGAACTTACTTTTTAATTACAACTAATTATGCATCGGCAAATATCTGCGTAATGAAATATTAAATTCTATTAATTCCCTTTTTGTGGGATTCAAATTTTATCTCTGCGATATTCTCGTTGAAAATTTCGCAATTATCTCATGCTATAATAATTCAGAAAAATTAAGAGAATTCCAAAAAATTGAAATTACAATACAAGATGATTCGGAATACTGCATACTCCCGGAACTTTTGTCCAATTTATGGGATGACATACGAATCATTTCATACTCTTAATTATTTATTTGATTGTATTATACAAAATACTACCCCAATTTTTTCGCGGACCAAAATTTCGAATTTAAGTAAAAGCCCCGGAATAATTTTACTAGAAAAATACAACAAATTTTCATTTTTGTTTTACATTGGACATTTCTTAAAATATATCTATCAACTGTTTATTCAATTCCTGTGATTTCGATAAAAAAAATTGAGAAAATGAAAATGTCCACATGCAATGACTGAAAGGGTTAAATGGAAATACAAAAAGTAATTTAAAGTATATGTGATTAGTTGCAAGTGCTAATCAAATTATGGGGGGTGAGGGCTAAGTATCAAATATGGTGGCCCGTATATTATGTCAAATATTGATGTAGTTTATAGACCGACTTCTGTCGGTCCGCCTTTTCGGAGACTAGAAAAGTTAAAAACACGAAACTTTACCAGATGGTATGTTTCCTCAGAAGATGAAGTTTGTTGAGTCATGGCAATAAAAATATGTTTAACCAAAATTTAACAAAGAGATGTATTGTCATTACACGCATTTATAAGTCAAAAAACGAACATGAACACAATGAGACATATACAGCAAATGTTATATATGTTCTAAGTTGAGCCCCCTTTGCCAATAAACTGCATAGGTGTCTCCGCCCTCTACAATCGATCTACCACACACCTTAACATGACCACTTGAATTTTATCCCATATGCTTGAAATAGAGTGTTTTTAAAAAAAAAAGCTAAAAGAAAATCTAATTGGAAAGTTCTTGGAAAGCAATGCAAAACTAAAATTTTTTTTTTCAAGAAAAATTACGTAATTTGTTATGTCGAGCACAGTCTTGACTATATCATATTTTGCTACGCAACTTATTAGTACAATTCCTTTCTATTTCTCAAAATGGAACCATTGACATGTTTAATGTGACTCAGTTGACGGGATACCCTTCAAAAATGCTGTGCAGGTTTTCCTTAAGGTCCCCGATATCTGGTAATCCCATGGGATATCGTTACCAAATCCTGCATTTAAAAGTTTTTCAGAGTACTTGTTTGTTGTGATTATTATCTTTTATGATAAAATCATGCTTAAAAAAAAGGGCGTACGTAAAATTTTAATTTAAATCTCATCTTAAAATGTCAAAACCATTATTCATGTCAAGTTTGAACTTATTATCTTTCAATTCGGAAAAGTTATGCTTATTTGTCCCTTTTCGATGACTGTTTACTACGGCGAAAATGCTAGGAGTCATCACAAAAATAAGCATAACTTCTACAGTTCTAAGAGTTACACCATTTTTTTTTTTCGTCTTTTACAGTGAATTTCCACGCATAAAATGGCATTAGCACTTTTTTTCAAAAGTGGTAGATCACTTTTAAATTTTTAAATTTAAAACTAAATATGATAAAAAACGAAAAAAATTTTTTTTTTTTTAAAAATCGAGATTTTTTTTTAAAAATTAATATTTTATATACAGGGTCCGGCACTCGAAGTGTAACCAAATTCAGACCGCTCGCGCAGCTGACGCACGGGCATCAGCTGTCTGTAAGTTAGCTAAATGACAGTTTAGAGTATTGTTTACAAGCGCACGAAAGCATTTTGCCGTGAGTAAACGCGAAAAAAAATCAGTAATGGATTTCAATAATAAGCAATATCTTAACATAATTCGAGAATTTTTAACTAATTTCAAGAAATAAAGCTGAAAATACCACATAATGCAGCTTACAATTTACAACTGCTTTAAACGAGTTAAAGGCAATTTTATTTCCAATTTGGTAACTTATTTTTTTGCTATTCTTTACATATATTACTGCTATTTCTTTAAATATATTTAATATTGGTCGTTCGGTAAACATTTTGTGGAGTAGAGAAGTCTTCAGTTTGTACTATGCGAACTTCTTTGATTGGTTGCTCCAGCTTTCCTTTTTGCGGATCATTATTCGTCGGCAAAAGCTTGATGACGATACGTACCAGAAGCTCGACTACTTCTGAATCCACAGTTGGCGTTGAACAGTGACCAACTTGTATTGATTCATTTGCATTGGGCTCTAATGTTAACCCCGCAACTATTACAATCTGTGCGCCCGTTGGACGAGTCTTAAACCCTATGATGAAAATCTCGCCTATTAGCAAAGGCTTCTTAGAGCAGACCAAGCAGATTCCATTGCCTTGTCGTGAAGCCACGGTTGCATCCTTTTGCAGCATTATATTGGAACTATGCGATGGGTATAACTTCTAGTTTTCCGTTTTGCGGATCATTATTCGTCGGCACAAGCTCGATGACGACACGTACCAGAAGCTCGACTACTTCTGAATCCACAGTTGGCGTTGAACAGTGACCAACTTGTATTGATTCATTTCCATTGGGCTCTAATGTTAACCCCGCAACTATTACAATCTGTGCGCCCGTTGGACGAGTCTTAAACCCTATGATGAAAGTCTCGCCTATTAGCAAAGGCTTCTTAGAGCAGACCAAGCAGATTCCATTGCCTTGTCGTGAAGCCACGGTTGCATCCATTTGCAGCATTATATTGGAACTATGCGATGGGTATAACTTCCAGCTTTCCGTTTTGCGGATCATTATTCGTCGGCACAAGCTTGATGGCGACACGTACCAGAAGCTCGACTGCTTCTGAGTCCACAGTTGTCATTATTTCAACCCCACAACTATTATAGTCCTTAGGCCCGCTGGACGAGTCTTAAACTCTATGATGAAACGCTCGCCTACTAGCAAAGGCTTCTTAGAGCAGACCAAGCAGATTCCATTGCCTTGTCGTGAAGCCACGGTTGCATCCATTTGCAGCATTATATTGGAACTATGCGATGGGTATAACTTCCAGCTTTCCGTTTTGCGGATCATTATTCGTCGGCACAAGCTTGATTTCGACACGTACCAGAAGCTACACTGCTTCTGAGTCCACAGTTGGCATTATTTCAACCCCACAACTATTACAATCTGTGCGCCCGTTGGACGAGTCTTAAACCCTATGATGAAAGTCTCGCCTATTAGCAAAGGCTTCTTAGAGCAGACCAAGCAGATTCCATTGCCTTGTCGTGAAGCCAAGCTTTCACGTTTTTCTAAAATTATGGAAAATCTTAATTTCTTGGCAGAAACTAGAAATATAATGAGGCGATGAAAAACTGGACGAACCACTAATCAATATATAATAATGATAATTAGGTGTTCTGGCAAAATAGTAAAAATGTATGAATAAAAAATAAACTAATACGCAAAAGTAGCTCTGAAACTCGTCTAAGCTACGATAGTAACTTTAACTTTGCTTAAACTGTTTGAGAATTTTAAGCCAGCAAAGCTGAAAAAATTTTATGCCAGCATTTAAAAAAAAAAAATATTGATTAATTCAATTAAGAGCTTTGTCATATTTATATTACTATTGCAATATAATAATACAAGGTGGGCCATCTGTTGGTTTGGTTCTCATAATTCGAAACATCCTGTAAAAAAAAATTCGCATCAATATCTTTATGCGTTTAGAAGATATGGCTTATGAAAAAATAGTCTAAAAATGAATCGATAACTCGATAAATAATCGGAATTTTGCGTGGTTACTATTGGCTAGTAGCTCTACCAACTGTGTAAAAATCATCAAAATCGGAGAAGGTCGCCAAAACAGTGGCCCGCTTCACTTATTTTCGCCGTTTATTTTTTATCAAGGTCGTCTTAAACATCGTCGGAGACCCTCAAAGTTACCTAAAGTATGATCAGGGTGTCTAGAGAGGTCGATATACCCATGTCCGTCTGTCCGTCCGTCCGTCTGCCCGTCCGTTTGAACGCCTAGATCTCAGAGATGGTAAGAGCTAGAGTAACCAAGCTTTCACATTAGATCCCATTCCATTGGAGACAAGTTTATTATATTTTTTTGATATCGGGGATAAATTATATAGCTCCCATAGGGGTGTTTCAGACGACCTCAAAAAAAATAAAAGTTTTAGATGAAGAATTCGTTTGTTTATGAGGATATCGTAACCAGATTTGGCAGTCAAAAGTTATTTAGAGTATTCAATCATTGAACCAAATTTGATACGAAAATACAAAATCGGTTGACTATATCACATAGCTCGCATAGGGACGATCTTCCAAAAAATCGATTTTTGAATAAAATTTGCTGTGTTTCGTTTGTTTGTGAAGATATTGGAACAAAATTTTGAAATTTTTTTATACAAAATTCGCTATATTTTTTTTTTAATAAAGATATCATAAACAAATTTGGCATTCAGAAGTTTTTTAGAGTGCCTAAGCATTGCACAAAATTTTATTAAAATCGGTTGGGTATATCATATAGCTCGCATAGGACGAATCGCTCCAAAAAAAACTTTTTTTATACAAAATTCGTTGTGCTTCGTTTATTTGTAAAGATATTATTAACCAAATTCGGCATTTAGATCAATTTTAAGATATTAAAGCACTGTGTCAAATTTGATCGAAATCGGTAGATTATATCATATGGCTGCCATAGGAACGAACGATTAAAAAAAAATTATTGCTAAAATATTTCCCTGTTTTTGATTTTTTATGAAGTAACTGGATTTTATTGTAAGCTAGTGGTACAGGGTATCCCAAAGACGTCCGCGCCTGACTTTTCGTACGCCATTTTTATTTATTATTTATTGCATTATTATTTTTTTACAAATTTAATTCACAGATCGAACTCTTTCTCCGTGTGGTTTGTTTATATCCTTATTTTATTTATTTTCCTGTTGCTACACACCTTTGACCCTACCACAAACACACCGTGAAACTTATTTGGCATATCCGTTTGCCGTTAATATCTGGCCAGCTTGGCAGTTAACCCAAAATGATTGTGTCGGTGTCACAATCTCGATATGGCCGCGTCAGGACGATATGAATGCAGGTGCATTGTTTTCATATGCAATGTCATTGTTTACTCACACACACGCACTCACGCACACAAGAGCGCGGATGAATGTGTAAGTGTGTGTGTGTTCTTTGTTGCTTTGCTTATTTAAAAGCCGCGACAGGCCATGTTGACACCTATACTAATGCACAGCGTGTGTGGCCGAGTGAGTACGTGTTGACTGTATATATTGCAACATGCGGCATTGCATACAAATAACCCGCAGCGAGCACGCCACAAATACAAACAAAAGCCCAACAAAGAGCCAAAGGCATATTTAACATATACACATATACATATATATATAATATATATATATATAGAAATATAGTATATATACTATATAGATACACATACATACATGTACAACTCTAAAGACACAAATCTTTGAGCCACGAGCCAAGTCTTGGTTCAGAGTAGTATTAAGCGCAGATCGTACTTTTTTCGTGTTAGGGTACAAAACTAAATACGAACAAGCTGTTCGTTCCTCTTATCTAAAAATTCTTTAAGAAATATTATATAGGCAGACAAGATTGGTACCGTTTCTGTCGGGACATTGGGAGTGCATAACACTTAGCCTCTACTCTTGCCCATTTCCACACTGTTAGGCAAATATTTTATTATTTGCATTAAGTCTAAATTATTTACACAGAAAGATTTCAGGGTAAATTGTAGCGTAGGATTGGAAAGGTGGTGCCACCAAAAAGTAAGAACAATTTTCATATTTTTAAAGCAAATAATTGCTACCAAAACAATTTGTGGAAATAACCCTAAAATGTATGTTTATATTTTTAAATATTATTTGTTTAGTTTTGATCCGATAATTATGTTTAAGTGAAATGTTCCGAGCTTGAGCTATTATAATGAGCATCTTCTGCGAAAATTAGCGTTTCTTAGTTCTGTTAATCTCCGTAATATGAAATACCAAACATTTGCGCAATGGAGCATATAAAAAACTGTATATAGTAAGGAAAAAACTTGTTTACATCATAGATACAAAGTGTTTAAGGTAATTATAGTATTAAAAGTGTTTTTTTACTTTTTAAAAATTTAAAAATATTTGTCTATATTTTTTTAAGTCATTTATATTAATTAATTTTTTATCATACCCTATTTTTTTCATTATCAAATTCAAACACTAGTCGATAAATTTCACACTTTTTTTCTCCAGAGATGAGACGTATATTTTATGTTAGGGCAATGTTTCAGCATTTAAAATCGAACAATTTTTTTTTCAAATGTAGAATATAATTTTTTTCATAATGCCCCCAATCATAAAAATCGGTATCCTGAAGAAAAAACAATAGCCGAAAAGCTCAAAAGCTATTTCAGAAAAAGTCTGAGGCACTTAAAAAGTTAGCTATTTTATGTTATTGGTCGCGGTATGTAGATGCGATTTCTGTGTAGTGTTATCTTTTTATGATAGAAATTGAATGATTTATTGAAATTTTAGTAAAAATCGGCCAAAAATTTTTTTTGTTTAAAATTCTATGTGTTTCGTTTGTTTGTGCAGATATTCAAACCAAACTTAGCACTTAGAAGTTTTTTCAAATTCTTAAGCACTGTACCAAATTTGATCCGAGTCGGTTGACTTTATCATATAGCTCCCATAGGATCAACCGTTAAAAAAAAACTTTTTTGGAATATAATTCGTTCTGTTTCGTTTGTTTGCAACGATACTAAAACCAAATTTAACGTTCACTAGTTTTTTTAGGTACCTAATCACTGCACCAAATTTGATCAGAATCGGTTGACTATATCATATAGCTCCCATAGGATCAATCGGTTCAAAAACACATTTTTGGAACAAAATAAGCTGTGATTCGTTTGTTTTTGAAGATATTGAAACCAAATTTAGCTTTGAGAAGTTTTTAAAAGTACCCAAACACTGTGCCGAATTTTATCGGAATCGGTTAGATATATCGTATAACTCAAATATGAACGATCGGTCGAAAAAATATCTTTGTTTCAAAATTCTTCTGTTTTTGGTTGTTTATGAATAAATTTGGCAATAAAATGTCTTTTGATGTTTTTAAGAAATATACCGGAAAGTATAGTCCATTTTTGTTAACATCATAAAACAAATTCGTCTAGTTTTTGTGAAATCATGATTTTTTGTGTACTTGCGGTGATACATCGAACTGCTGGTGTTCAATAGACAGTTCAAATTTTACGAAAAAGCTTATTTAACGGTATTAACTCCTATTTTCTATAAAAATTTAAATATAGATGAATAAACTACTTTTTAAAGGTTAAATGCAGTTGAAAGTGACAAAAAAAATGTCAGTCATTTTTACCATAAAAAGACAAAATAATACAGAAATCGCATCTACATATTACAACCAATAACATAAAATAGTTAACTTTTTAAGTGCCTCAGTCTTTTTCTGAAAGAAATAGCCCCATTTGTAGAAAAAGTCACCAAAATGTTGTGTTTTTTGGGCTTTCGGGCACACATTTTCGGCTGCAGTGTTTTTTTAGGCTATCGGTTTTTATGATTTGGAGCATAATGGAAAGGTACTCTTTTCTACTTTTGAGAAGAAAAAAATTTGTTGGAAAAATTCGATTTAGTACAGATTTTATGACATCATATGTTCAACCGTTTTTTGAAAATGCTCCTAAAATAGTCCTAGAAAAAAAACTAGCTGTAAGAAGATAATAAAAAAAGGATTTTGAATGCTGCAACATTGCCCTAACATAAAATATAAGTCTCATCTCTGGTAATTTATAAGAACAATCGAGCAGAAAAAAAATAAAATGAATTGAAAAAAATGCGATAAACGCTATACAAAGTATTAATCACCTCAGTCAAAAAAGAATAGGTACATTTGGGTGGAGAATCTTAAAACTAAAAATCCGCTTAGCCAAATTGGCTAAATCTTTGCTCTAAAGCAGTGATCGGCAATGCTATATCTCGCGTGTACAAGGATTTGTGGCGGCAGCGACGTCGTCACACCTACAGATCACGTACACGGAGTGTGTACTTGTGTGCGTATCACAAGACACTAGGAGGCAATGCTGCTGTATCTGTATTTCTAACCGGGCCCTGCTCGAAAGCATGACGTCCTTCCAGATGGGAAAATTTTTTTTTGAATCTGATATTAGAGAGTATCTAAAAGTCGGCAGTGCATGAGTTTAATATTGGCCATATTTTTTATTTGTTGTGGTTGTTGTCACTGCAGCTTGTTGCTGCTATCTTCCTTGTTTTTGGCCTTGTCTGTTTGTATGCCTATCTCTTCCTGTCTCGCTAACTCTATCCATCTGTGTGTCGGTGTGTGTGTGTGTGTGTCTGTCTACATGTTGTTTTTGCAATTGTTTGCTTAGCGCTTGCTCCGTTTGTTATTATTGTTGTTGCTGTTGTTGCTATCCATAAGCAGATAATCAAAAGTAAATAAAAACATTTTTCATTTGTATGCTGACTGTCTATCTGTCTGTCTGTCTGTCTGTCCGTGTGGTCTGTGTTTATTTTTGTTATTATTTAAAGAGCGAAAAAGTAGAAATTGGCGAAAATGCCATTTTATAAATATATCGATAGATACAAATAAAGACGCTTTTTGTCCAAATATTACATTCAATTATGATTGTATATTTGAGTTCTGAAATAAAAAGTTACCAAAAGGACGCAAATTGATGTTGTTAAAAATAAAACACTTAAAGAAAATGCCTCGGGGCATCGCATAAATAATTTCAAAGCTAATTAGGAAAAACACGCTTAAGTACTTAAATTATCAACAGCTGCACTTTAAAGCTCGAAAACTTTGGCATATCTGTTTGTTAGCTTCAGGGCAACTCTACTATGGCTCAACAGAGACAGAGACAAACAGGTCATTTAAAATTATAAATAATCCCAAGTGAATATATACAAGTAGCAGTTTATTTTAAGATATGCCTTATCCCTAATGTAAACTATAATTGTATCTTATACTAAAATATTATTTAAGTTGCTGTATTTAATTAACTTGGACATCAATTTGCTTTATTTGGCAATCATTAAATAGTTAGTCCCAGAGTGGATTATACAAGGCAATAAAAAGTGTTGAAAAGCAATACGCAATTTTGGTAAAAATTGAGAAATCCTTGTTCAGAGCTGAAACTTGAGATTACACTTCGAATACCTAATATTTGTATTCTAGAGCTATATTTTTTTTTAATTCTGGCTTTGAAAATTTGCCCTACACTTTAAAACTTAACGCTGAAACTAGCTGGCTTTCATAACGTTTGAACGCATGCGTTATCCATACTTTTTTTTTTTTTATTTCTTAGTTTTGATTTTTGTTCCAATTTACCATACAAATTTTTATACCCTGTACCGTATGGTCCAAGGGTATATTAAGTTTGTGCAAGCCGAAAATGTATGTAACATATAGAAGGAGACGTCGGAGACATCCCAAAGTTACCTAAAATATGATCAGGGTGAATAGAGAAGTCGATATACCCATGTCCGTCTCGTCCGTCTGTCCGTCTGTCCGTCCGTCCGTCTGTCCGTCCGTCCGTCCGTCCGTCCGTCCGTCCGTGTGAACGCCTAGATCTCAGAGATGGTAAGAGCTAGAGTTACCAAACTTTCACATTAGATCCCATATTATTCCATAGGAGGCAAGTTTATTTTATTTTTTTGATATCGGGGTTAAATTATATAGCTCCCATAGGGGTGTTTGAGACGACCTCGACAAAAAAAAGCGTTTTAGATGAATAATTCGTTTGTTTATAAAGATATCGTAACCAAATTTGGTATTCGAAAGTTTTATCTAGTTCCCAATCACTGTACCAAATTTGATCGAAATCGGTTGACTATATCATATAGCTCCCATAGGACCGATCGGCCAAAATAACTTTTTTAAAGAAAAATTCGCTATATTTCGTTTTTTAATTAAGATATCGTAACCAGATTTGGTGTTTGGAAATTTTGTAGACCACTTAAGCAATGTGCCAAATTTGAACAAAATCGGTTGACTATATCATATAGCTCCCATAGGTCCGATCTTCCAAAAAATCGATTTTTTAACAAAATTTGTTGTGTTTCGTTTGTTTGTTAAGATATTGGGACCAAATTTGACATTCGTGAGTATTTTATAGTTCTAAGCACTGTACTAAATTTAATCCAAATCGTTTGACTAGATCATATAGCTCCCATAGGACCAATCGGTCCAAAAACACGTTTTTTATACAAAATTCGATGTGTTTTGTTTGTTTGTAAAGATATTTAAAATAAATTTGGCATTCATATCTTTTTTAAGGTATTTAGGCACTGTGTCAAATTTTATTGAAATCGAGTTGACTATATCATATAGCTCCCATAGGAACGATCAGTCAAAAAAAATGTTTGCTTAAAAATTCTTCTGTTTTTGGTTTTTGTGTGAAATCAGACTTTATTACAAGCTAGTGGTACAGGGTATCCTAAAGTCGTCCGCGCCCGACTTTACGTCCGCCATTTTTTTATTCTAGCTTTGAAATTTTTCCAGCGCCTTTTATATGCTTATGTCACATTTCGGCTCAAAAAAGGAATGACAACTGCTCTTGAGCTATATATTATATATACATATGTCAATAGTAGGTCTACTTTGCTCCCGCTTTTTTTTTTAATTTTAAAAATTATATAAAAAAAAATTGTATCTTATTTATGTTTCAAAGTATTGTCCGTCACTTTCCACTACTTTGGCCGATCTTTCAGGCAACAAGCGAATCCCGCGTCGGAAAAATTCTTCATCCTTTGATAAGATCCAAGAATCGATCCATTCTTTCACTTTTTCAAAAGAATCGAAGCACTGGCCCGCCAGGCCGTGTGCCATCGACCTAAATAAATGGTAATCAAATGGAGCAACATCTGGAGAGTATGGCGGGTGAGGTAGAATTTCCCATTTCAGTGTTTCGAGGTACGTCTTGACTACTTTCGCCACGTGAGGTCGAGCATTGTCGTGTTGCAAAATTACTTTTTCGTGTCTATCAGCGTATTGCGGCCGTTTTGCTTTTAATGCCCGACTCAAACGCATTAATTGCGTTCGATAAAGTGCACCAGTAATTTTTTCAGAAGGTTTTAGCAGCTCATAATAAATTACGCCAAGCTGATCCCACCAAATATACAACATGACCTTGGATCCGTGAATATTCTGTCGAGGTGTCGCCGTAGGAGTGTGGCCGGGCAATCCCCATGATGTGCGTCGCTTAGCGTTGTCGTAGTGCACCCATTTTGCGTCCCCAGTAACAATACGATGAAGAAATCCTTTTCGTTTTTGTCTTTCAAGCAGCTGTTCACAGGCAAATAAAAGTCGCTCAACATCTCTTGGTTTCAACTGATACGGTACCCAGTATCCTTGTTTTTGGATCATCTCCAGCTGTTCCAGGCGTTTTGATACTGCTTGCTGAGTTACTCCCAATGATTTTGCTAGCTGTTCTTGAGTTTGGCACGAGTCTTCATTAAGTAAAGCCTCCAGTCCATCATCTTCAAAAGTTTTTTCTCTGCCACCGCTATGCCGATCTTCAACAACAAAATCACCGCTTTTAAAGCGCTGGAACCACTCGCGACACGTACTTGAAATAACCCGATAAGCCTCAGCCGCCGATTTTTTCATGTTGAAATGAAAAAGTAAAATCTCCCGCAAATGACGTGAATTCGGTTTATAAGTTGACATATTTAATTAAGTGTAACTATATGACGCAAACAAAAATTAACTAATATCGATGTAAGGTTATATTTATCGATGTCAAAACTGATGGAAAACAGCTGTGATTTATTTATTTGAACTATTAGTAGCCAGTAATAGTGTACTGTAATAATAGCGCCATCTTTTGGAAAACGGCTGGAGCAAAGTTGTAGACCTAATAACTATGTCAAATTTTATTTCGAAATTCCAATTATTTATCGAGTTACAGATAACTGAAAATTGGATTTTTTATTTTTAGACTTTTCTCTGAAAAGCCATATATCCTAAACGAATAAAGTTACTGAATGTTTTCATAATAGGTAAAATATTGTTTAGAAAAAAAAAAATTTAGTTATTTCTTTTAAGATTTTTTCTTTTTAATTACAAATTTTTTTAATCATTTGAATAATGATGCTGGAAGAATCTGATCTTTTGCAAACTTACCATGATTGGTGTAAACATTTTTTTTTTAAAAGATTACCAAGTTTCAGGATGACGTCAAAAATGCCAATCATTGAAAGTTGCATTCATATCACCATGTTTATGTAAGAATTCACGAGATTTTAGAGACGTTGTTACACAGAAAAACTTACAAAATTACAATAGCTCTACTATGCATATGTATGTATTCTAAGATACATTTTTTGTTCTATATTAGCGCCAAAAGATTGCTTAATTTTATTAATTCAACTTTTAGTAAAACCAAAAAATACAAATTATTTTTAATAGCAAGGCTATCAAATTTATATTAATCATACGCCCCGTGCGTTATTGCGCATTTCAAAAAAAACTTCAAAAATTGCATCAGGCCCCACATAAAGACCAAGCAAGACTGCCAACTTGGTTTTTCGCAAGTTTCTCAACCTCCAGCTCCACCTCGCCGCATTATCTCGTTTAGTGCAGTGACATTTGAGCATTTTCAGCAAAAGTCATGCTTCATGCATTTAAAGCTCCGGGCAAGGCGATAAAAACGCCAACGAAACTATGTGGGAATGGTGAATGGGACAAGAGGACAAGAGGACAGAGAGGTTTGATGCTGGGTGCGGGTGAGTGTAAGGGTGAATATTCGAGGGCCAGCCATTATGGACAGTCAAAAAAAGAAAGTATATATATATATAGGTATGTATATAGAAAAAAAGGGGGAAACGAGCCAAAAGCGAAGAAGCAAAATATAATGCCAATATGAAGCAACAACAACTACGAACTTAGTGCCATGGCAGTGCACAAAACTGTGAAAGGGGGGTTGAAATGTTAGGACCAAAGAAAGAAAAACTGGAAAATACAAAGCACAAAGAAAAATGTTGCTGCATTTTACGCTTCAAGCAGCGGCGCATACAATTTGCGTACTAAGCTTTCCGGGAAAAGGACTTGTGGGGAGTTTTGGTATCGCTAGGGACAGTTTCACAGAAGTTGGGACACAGACTCTGGCTTTGACGATTGCTGATTGTAGCAGGTAGACCTGGGCAAGGTCCAACAAAGCAATACATTATTCCGCCTAAATAAAATATGGAATTCAATACAAATTCTGCAAGGGTTTGTCTCCATAAAAAGCACATGTGCTTTTTTGCCACATTCCGATATTCCGATTTAGTCCAACGTGTATTTACTACTTTCTTTTGGCTACTCAACAACAATACACTTAAAATTTTATTTAATAACTTTAAAAAAGGATTCTGTTTCATCTGGCCAGCCTTAAGCAAAATACATATGTCATATTATAAAAATAAAGAAAAGTGTTAAACATAAATTTAACATTCAAATATGCTTTAAATTCTCTTAGAAATGAGAACCATGTCATGTATAATATGTTGCTTGTTTTCATTTTTGAATAAATAATGCGAATTCGATGCACTTTATGATGCCCAGCAACTCGAAAGATAATCAATATATATGATGTTCGCTTCAGATATTTCGAGACATCTATTACTTTGGTTAGAGTGTTGTGGCAATTAGTAGACTGCACTCAACAAACGACCGCAATTGGCACATTTAAGATAATATCAGTCTGGGCCTGGGCCATTGGCCAGCTTTTACATGATGTCAATATAATTATTGATTACAATGCAACATGGCCAGAACGACACACACACACACTACCACAACTGGCCACTTGAGCAATTCACACTCGATTATTGTGGCACAACACGTCACATAGTTGGTTGGCCTTAAGCCCAATGGCGTTTGTATTTCCCAGTCTGTAACTGCAATTAACCACAAATATACTTACACCCACACAGGCGCACATCCTTATAGGCCAAACCGCACACATCCACAAGTATATACATAAATTGAGTATAATGCGAGCAATTACAAGGCTATAACCAGATTGCCATCTGTGCAATAAGATTTCGCTAAGGGCAAGTGCTTAAAACAACGGCCATTACACTTTCTCCATTTGCTTTTAGTCCATTTTATTTTTCCTCGCTTTATGATCGAAAAAAGAGTTGCGCTATGCGCTATATAAGAGGTAGGAAAAAGAGTGGCAGATCTAACAAGTAAATCTCGAGCCCTATCGGGATATTATCATGCAAATTTTGATGTTTTTAGCTGCACTTCAAAGCTTGCAAGTATTTTATTTGCTTGGATATTATTGTTAGATTCGTATTGTTTAATAAGGAAACTACAAAATTGATACAAATAAAACTTAGACTATCCTAGATTGACTATTTTGTGAGTTGCCTCTAGGTGGAGCATGTCATCTCTGCTAATAACTGTTCGAACCGAGTAAATAACTGAATTCATAATTGAATGAATAGAGGTTTTTTTGGGGAATGCCAGAAAAGAAACTTAAAGACAAAATGTTACAATAGGTATGTATATAATAATATATAATTAATAGTAGGTAATTTCCCAGTGTCAAACTTTTTTCTCCTTTGCTAGAATTTTATTTGCCCTTGGACCAGCTATGCCCCTACACATAGCCAATTATGGTCAGTGGCAAAACGATTTGACCCAGCAACAAAGAAAATAAATGGACTCCGGCTTGCTGGGATAGTTTTTAATTGTCCTTAGCTACCCATAGGCAGAGTGGTCGAAGATTTTACTTGAATCCAAGGTGATTCAAAACAACTCTAATCAAACCGGACGGAGAAAGTTCACTTGAGAGCATAATTAGTGGTGCATCGCTTAAAAGATAAAGGTACGGAATTCCTAGAGGAGTATCTAGGCCTATTAAGCAAAGGCTTCTGAAGTAGGTAAAGGGATTCAATGTAACCCATTATTAGTTTATGCAGAAAATGAGAGTTAAGGGCAATCCTACGATTTTCCTAAAAAGGAAGATCAATTAGAATAAGTCTACTGGCATCGCATACTGGGGTCCTTATTTAAGCTACTTAAAGCATAAAAGGGATACTGATTCTGTACAGATTAATTCGTGTTTGATATTATTTGACCCGGGCGCACCAAACACAGGAGCAGAATAAAGAACCTTGGTCGTATATGGATCGTTGAATTCTTTTGACCAGCATTTAGAGTACCATAGAGTTAACGTGGCTATATACACAACTGTAGCGACATGATATTTGAAGCTAATTTTAGGGTTAAAACCAATACCGAAATCAGACAAAAATTTGAACCATTTATTGAGTAATTAACTAAGTGAGGCTTATATCGATAAAATATCATAAATAAAGATAGTTTAAGTCAAACTGAAATGAAAGATACGACGTGGAATTGTTAAACGAGAATCAAAGTTTAAGATTATTTATAGAAAGTATAAAAGACACAGGACCTAGATGACGTTGCGGAACACCGAAAGATTCTTGAATAGTTTTTTGATTAGCTTTAACACATAAGTCACGTGCTACTCTGCCTGATGATAAGGGGATATCTGCATTTAAGCACAAGTGTTTACGCAAGATTTTTTACAGATGTCGAGCACAGGTAAAAACTATTTTTATGATGCGGTATGTACGTCACTATATGTCACTATCAAAGTGTCTGGTGCAGGAATGTGCCTGTCAATGTCAATGCCAATAATCTTTCGATAACCGGACAGTGCATATGCAGCTCTGACGTATTTGCTGATATTTATGTAAGTTAGAAATGACGACTTACGGAATTGAGTTGAAGCAGATCTCTTCACTCGGAAACCACAAATTCCACGATTTTTAACCGCATAATACTGGTTCGTGTCAAAATTGGATTAGGTCATGCACCATGACCTCAATCTGAACAACGTGGACATTCAAATTAATAAACATGTAAGCAGATATAATGAGCGTTTAGCCAGAAAAAATTTAATTAAAAATTAATATAACGGCATGACCATGGCTACACCCTGTATTGGCGATAAAAAAAATTGAAAAATGCAATAGATAAAAATAAATGAATTTTTGAGTTGTTACAAAAATATAAATAATAAAAAAAAAGGTCGCGTTGACTGTTTTCTTCGATTATCGTTGGGCTGTTCGTTATGAGTCCCGCTACTATGGGCTGAAACAGTCAACAAGGAATATAATTTCAGCATCATGCGTCGTTTGAGTAAAGTTTTTCGCCAAAGAAGGTCGGAATTGTGGCAACAGAGCTCAAGGTTTTTTCACCATGACAATTGGTGACCATTTCGGCAGAAACTCAACTCATATCGTTCCAAAAACGCTGATATGACACCGTGCGACTTCGGGCTATTCAACAAACTCAAAAGACCGCTACGGGGACACAATTTTGAGTCGATATATTCAGGAGTATCAGGAAATCGATTTATCCACTTTTCGAGGATTGAAAAATCTGTTAAGTGTATTGTATCAAGAGGGAGGATTAATTTAAATGCGAAAAAATTGGTTTGGATGAATAAATAGAGATTTTTCCAAAAAAAATGAAAGGTCACCTTATTTTTTGACCAAAGTAGTAATGGTATATACGATAAATATATCTTTTATCTAACCTTTGACGATAGTAATTTTCTTAATTTTTTCACTTTCGCATAAAAGCTTAAAAATATACTAAGGATATCGAGTATCTGAATCATTTTTTTATACACCTCATAAAAACTATTCTTTTCCTTTTTATACTATGCCCTTAAGATAAAAAGGGTACAAACTTATATTATTTAACAGCAAAAAAACGAATATACCAAAATTATCAGGACGGCAAAAAAATGTGAATTATGAAACAGCCAATACTTGTACCGTCATACAAAACGACTGCCAAACTTGGACCTTCTAGTTTTAAAAGTGTGGAAGTCCCTAGCTTTTATGACATCTACGTGATGATCTACTTTATGACCCTCCGGGAACACCATCTCTAGATCCCGCTTCCTTAATAGGAAGTCGTACTATGGAGCTTGATCGAATCTGCTTATCACTAGTGGAGACTCTTCCTTATTTGTGGCATAAAATGTTTGTATGTAAACACAAGAAAAGAAAACATTTTAAATACTTATTAAAGCGTACAAGAAACATACTTCAAAAATATTTAGATTTTTTCGTTAACATCTTAATGATTACGAAAGAAATATTGTATAATAATATATTATTTTTTTTTAATTAATTCAATAGTAGCTTATAAGCGATTTTTAAAGCCACCAAATAATTCGATATTTATAATCTTCAGAAGGTTTTTGTTGGTGTCCCAAAGTGTCACATTACTGAAAGTGCTGCAGTGACGTCTTCATAGTCATAATTTTACCAGTCCTCTTCTTAATTTTCATCATCGTCGCCTTGGGCTCGTCTTTAGTTTTATCCTCGTCTTGGCCGGAAGACTGCAATTTCCGTATTTTTGTATCTTTTATATTTTGAGCTGACATAAAAACACGCAAAGCCACAATAAAAACAAATGCAAGGAATTTGCTTCCAATGGAAATTTTCGTTAAACAAAAACAACCTTTAAAAAAAATGAACAAAAAAAATAAATAAGCAGCTGCGTATCGGTGGAAAAAATATGGCTGCAGCAGAGCAAAAAATAGTGCTATAAAAATCGCGTATACGCTTCAAAAATTCAACAGCCTGCAATGAAACTGCAATCGCACGACGAGGACGGATGAAGGAGCAGGGAAGGATACCTAACAGAGGAGAGGAAGAGCACAAAGTGCAGCTGGAAAAGCTGGTGATGATGGCCGAACTGGGTGTTCTCTTGGTGAGTTTCACAGGGTCGGAGTGCTCCAGCAGCTTGTTTAAATTGTATGTGTTGGCTTTCATACTTGTTAAGCCGCTGCTGTCTGCATGAATCCCTGGTTCTGGGCGCATCCACAACTGGGCACATCCATGTGCAACACATGGTACCATGCATGGAACATGCTGATGTATGGTAACAATAATAAAACAAGAGCTACAGGAACTCAGCAGGACGAGAACTAACAGGAGCTGGCATCAGTGAGGGCGACAACGCAGAGTACAGCTTTGGGGACTTAGTGCACACCTGCATATAAAATGTCATGTACATTTTATACTATATACATATAAACGTTTATGTGTAAATGTATGTATATGTCCGTTTTTTTTTTTGTAAAGTTTATCGCTGAGAAATTCACAATTTAAAAACAAGATGACAATATCATAAAACTTTTAGTCACAAGCATGAAAGCGATACTAAAAGAAAAAGGAGGTCTGCAAAAATGCATCCCAAGCCACAAATGATGCATTCATTACACATTTTACTGTACATACTGCTTTAAGTAAATATATAAGAATGCACTCAATCATTTAGGCACTGTACAACGAATTGCGTGTACAATTTTTTCGTAGACAAGGAATTCAATGCACAGCAAGTGAAATCGTTTGATAAAACGTAACGATAACGTTGAACCTCTTCGTATTAGCTTGTTTGGATGTACAGTACAGTATACACTTTATGCTAAGCCTTTAGAGGAAAAT
>JBAMAX010003110.1:0-21976 GCA_037043745.1 Chymomyza amoena
CTGTACATCCAAACAAGCTAATAAGAAGTGGTACAACCTTATGGTGTACACGTTTTATCAAACGATTTCATTTGCTGTGCATTGAATTCTTTGTCTACGAAAAAATTGTACACGCAATTCGCTGTACAGTGCCTAAATGATTGAATGCATTCTTATATGTATATTTACTTAAAGCAGTATGTACAGTAAAATGTGTAATAAATGCATCATTTGTGGCTTGGAATGCATTTTTGCAGACCTCTTTTCTCTTTTAGTATCGCTTTCATGTTTTTGACTAAAAGTTTCATGATATTGTCATCTTGTTTTTAAATTGTGAATTTCTCAGCGATAAACTTTACAAAAAAACCGGACATATACATACATTTACACATAAACGTTTATATATAGTATAAAATGTACATGACATTTTATATGCAGGTGTGCACTAAGTCCCCAAAGCTGTACTCTGCGTTGTCGCTCTCACTGATGCCAGCTCCTGTTAGTTCTCGTCCTGCTGAGTTCCTGTAGCTCTTGTTTTATTATTGTTACCATACATCAGCATGTTCCATGCATGGTACCATGTGTTGCACATGGATGTGCCCAGTTGTGGATGCGCCCAGAACCAGGGATTCATGCAGACAGCAGCGGCTTAACAAGTATGAAAGCCAACACATACAATTTAAACAAGCTGCTGGAGCACCCCGACCCCGTGAAACACCAAGAGAACACCCCACCGAGCCGCCGGAGTTCTGCTCACTCTGGTTCAGTTCGGCCATCATCACCAGCTTTTCCAGCTGCACTTTGTGCTCTTCTCTCCTCTGTTAGGTATCCTTCCCTGCTCCTTCATCCGTCCTCGTCGTGCGATTGCAGTTTCATTGCAGGCTGTTGAATTTTTGAAGCGTATACGCGATTTTTATAGCACTATTTTTTGCTCTGCTGCAGCCATATTTTTTCCACCGATACGCAGCTGCTTATTTATTTTTTTTGTTCATTTTTTTTAAAGGTTGTTTTTGTTTAACGAAAATTTCCATTGGAAGCAAATTCCTTGCATTTGTTTTTGTTGTGGCTTTGCGTGTTTTTATGTCAGCTCAAAATATAAAAGATACAAAAATACGGAAATTGCAGTCTTCCGGCCAAGACGAGGATAAAACTAAAGACGAGCCCAAGGCGACGATGATGAAAATTAAGAAGAGGACTAGTAAAATTATGACTATGAAGACGTCACTGCAGCACTTTCAGTAATGTGACACTTTGGGACACCAACAAAAACCTTCTGAAGATTATAAATATCGAATTATTTGGTGGCTTTAAAAATCGCTTATAAGCTACTATTGAATTAATTAAAAAAAAATATATATTATTATACAATATTTCTTTCGTAATCATTAAGATGTTAACGAAAAAATCTAAATATTTTTGAAGTATGTTTCTTGTACGCTTTAATAAGTATTTAAAATGTTTTCTTTTCTTGTGTTTACATACAAACATTTTATGCCACAAATAAGGAAGAGTCTCCACTAGTGATAAGCAGATTCGATCAAGCTCCATAGTACGACTTCCTATTAAGGAAGCGGGATCTAGAGATGGTGTTCCCGGAGGGTCATAAAGTAGATCATCACGTAGATGTCATAAAAGCTAGGGACTTCCACACTTTTAAAACTAGAAGGTCCAAGTTTGGCAGTCGTTTTGTATGACGGTACAAGTATTGGCTGTTTCATAATTCACATTTTTTTGCCGTCCTGATAATTTTGGTATATTCGTTTTTTTTGCTGTTAAATAATATAAGTTTGTACCCTTTTTATCTTAAGAGCGTAGGATAAAAAGGAAAAGAAAAGTTTTTATAAGGTGTATTAAAAAATGATTCAGATACTCGATATCCTTAGTATATTTTAAGCTTTTATGCGAAAGTGAAAAAATTAAGAAAATTACTATCGTCAAAGGTTAGATAAAAGATATATATATCGTATATACCATTTACTACTTTGGTCAAAAAATAAGGTGACCTTTCATTTTTTTTTGGAAAAATCTCTATTTATTCACACAAACCAATTTTTTCGCATTTAAATTAATCCTCCCCCTTGATACAATACACTTAATAGATTTTTCAATCCTCGAAAAGTGAATAAATCGATCAAAATTGTGTCCCCGTAACGGTCTTTTGAGTTTGTTGAATAGCCCGAAGTCGCACGGTGTCATATCAGTGTTTGTGAAACGATATGAGTTGAGTTTCTGCCGAAATGGTCACCAATTGTCATGGTGAAAAAACCTTGAGCTCTGTTGCCACGATTCCGACCTTCTTTGGCGAAAAACTTTACGCAAACGACGCATGATGCTGAAATTATATTCCTTGTTGACTGTTTCAGCCCGCGGAAGGGACTCATAACGAACAGCCCAACGATAATCGAAGAAAACAGTCAACAAGAAACTTTTTTTTTATTATTTATATTTTTGCAACAACTCAAAAATTCATTTATTTTTAGCTATTGCATTTTTAAATTTTTTTTATCACCTACAGGGTGTAGGAGCCATCATTGGTCATGCAGTTATATTAATTTTTAATTAAATTTTTTCTGGCTAAACGCTCATTATATCTGCTTACATGTTTGTTAATTTGAATGTCCACGGTGTTTGGATTGAGGTCATGGTGCATGACCTAATCCAATTTTGACACGAACCAGTATTATGCGGTTAAAAATCGTGGAATTTGTGGTTTCCGAGTGAAGAGATCTGCTTCAACTCAATTCCGTAAGTCGTCATTTCTAACTTACATAAATATCAGCAAATACGTCAGAGCTGCATATGCACTGTCCGGTTATCGAAGGATTATTGGCATTGACATTGACAGGCACATTCCTGCACCAGACACTTTGATAGTGACATATAGTGACGTACATACCGCATCATAAAAATAGTTTTTACCTGTGCTCGACATCTGTAAAAAATCTTGCGTAAACACTTGTGCTTAAATGCAGATATCCCCTTATCATCAGGCAGAGTTATAAATAATCTTAAACTTTGTTTCTCGTTTAACAATTCCACGTCGCATCTTTCATTTCAGTTTGACTTAAACTATCTTTATTTATGATATTTTATCGATATAAGCCTCACTTAGTTAATTACTCAATAAATGGTTCAAATTTTTTTTTTTCTGATTTCGGTATTTGTTTTGACCCTAAAATTAGCTTCAAATATCATGTGTCTACAGTTGTGAATATAGCCACGTTTACTCTATGGTACTCTAAACGCTGATCAGAAATCAACGATCCATATACGACCAAGGTTCTTTATTCTGCTCCTGTGTTCAAATAATATCAAACACGAATTAATCTGTACAGAATCAGTATCCCTTTTTTGCTTTAAGTAGCTTAAATAAGAACCCCAGTATGCGATGCCAGTAGACTTATTCTAATTGATCTTCCTTTTTAGGAAAATCGTAGGATTGCCCTTAACTCTCATTTTCTGCATAAATTAATAATGGGTTACATTGAATCCCTTTACCTACTTGAGAAGCCTTTGCCTAATAGTCCTAGATACTCCTCTAGGAATTCCGTACCTTTATCTCTTAAGCGATGCACCACTAATTATGCTCTCAAGTGAACTTTCTCCGTCCGGTTTGATAAGAGTTGTTTTGAATCACCTTGGATCCAAGTAAAATCTTCGACCACTCTGCCTACGGGCAGCTTAGCTAAGGACAATTAAAAACTACCCCAGCAAGCCGGAGTCCATTTATTTTCTTTGTTGCTGGGTCAAATCGTTTTGCCACTGACCATAATTGGCTATGTGTAGGGGCATAGCTGGTCCAAGGGCAAATAAAATTCTAGCAAAGGAGAAAGAAGTTTGACACTGGGAAATTACCTACTATTAATTATATAATATTATATTCATACCTATTGTAACATTTTGTCTTTAAGTTTCTTTTCTGGCATTCCCCAAAAAAACCTCTATACATTTAATTATGAATTCAGTTATTTATTCGGTTATGAACTGTAGGCGCCTGTTCTCTTCGAACACTTATTAGTAGAGATGCCTTGCTCCACCTAGAGGCAACTCACAAAATAGTCAATCTAGGATAGTCAAAGTTTCATTTGTATCAATCAGTTTCCTTATTAAACAATCCAAATCTAGCAATAATATCCAAGCAAATAAAATACTTGCAAGCTTTGAAGTACAGCTAAAAACATCAAAAATTTGACTGATGATATCCCGATAGGTCTCGAGATTTACTTGTTAGATCTGCCACTCTTTTTCCTACCTCTTATATAGCGCAAAGCGCAACTCTTTTTTCGATCATAAAGCGAGGAAAAATAAAATCGAATAAAAGAAAATGGCGTATTATAGAGAAAGTGTAATGGCCGTTGTTTTAAGCACTTGCCTTTAGCGAAATCTTATTGCACAGATGGCAATCTGGTTATAGCCTTGTAATTGCTCGCATTATACTCAATTTATGTATATACTTGTGGATGTGTGCGGTTTGGCCTATAAGGATGTGCGCGTGTGTGGGTGTAAGTATATTTGTGGTTAATTGCAGTTACAGACTGGGAAATACAAACGCCATTGGGCTTAAGGCCAACCAACTATGTGACGTGTTGTGCCACAATAATCGAGTGTGAATTGCTCAAGTGGCCAGTTGTGGTATGTGTGTGTGTGCGTTCTGGCCATGTTGCATTGTAATCAATAATTATATTGACATCATGTAAAAGCTGGCCAATGGTCCAGGCCCAGACTGATATTATCTTAAATGTGCCAATTGCGGTCGTTTGTTGAGTGCAGTCTTCTAATTGCCACAACACTCTAACCAAAGTAATAGATGTCTCGAAATATCTGAAGCGAACATCATATATATTGATTATCTTTCGAGTTGCTGGGCATCATAAAGTGCATCGGATTCGCATTATTTATTCAAAAATGAAAACAAGCAACATATTCCTACATGACATGGTTCTCATTTCTAGGAGTATTTAAAGCATATTTGAATGTTAAATTTATGTTTAACAATTTTCTTTATTTTTATAATATAACATATGTATTTTGCTTAAGGCTGGCCAGATACACCAGCAAATTTTCTCAGCAGGTGTATTGTTGTTGAGTAGCCAAAAGAAAGTAGTAAATAAACGTTAGACTAAATCGGAATATCGGAATGTGGCAAAAAAGAACATGTGCTTTTTATGGAGACAAACCCTTGCAGAATTTGTATTGAATTCCATATTTTATTTAGGCGGAATAATGTATTGCTTTGTTGGACCTTGCCCAGGTCTACCTGCTACAATCAGCAATCGTCAAAGCCAGAGTCTGTGTCCCAACTTCTGTGAAACTGTCCCTACCGATACCAAAACTCCCCACAAGTCCTTTTCCCGGAAAGCTTAGTACGCAAATTGTATGCGCCGCTGCTTGAAGCGTAAAATGCAGCAACATTTTTCTTTGTGCTTTGTATTTTCCAGTTTTACTTTCTTTGGTCCTAACATTTCAACCCCCCTTTCACAGTTTTGTGCACTGCCATGGCACTAAGTTCGTAGTTGTTGTTGCTTCATATTGGCATTATATTTTGCTTCTTCGCTTTTGGCTCGTTTCCCCCTTTTTTTCTATATACATACCTATATATATATATACTTTCTTTTTTTGACTGTCCATAATGGCTGGCCCTCGAATATTCACCCTTACACTCACCCGCACCCAGCATCAAACCTCTCTGTCCTCTTGTCCTCTTGTCCCATTCACCATTCCCACATAGTTTCGTTGGCGTTTTTATCGCCTTGCCCGGAGCTTTAAATGCATGAAGCATGACTTTTGCTGAAAATGCTCAAATGTCACTGCACTAAACGAGATAATGCGGCGAGGTGGAGGTGGAGGTTGAGAAACTTGCGAAAAACCAAGTTGGCAGTCTTGCTTGGTCTTTATGTGGGGTCTGATGCAATTTTTGAAGTTTTTTTTTAAATGCGCAATAACGCACGGGGCGTATGATTAATATAAATTTAATAGCCTTGCTATTAAAAATAATTTGTATTTTTTGGTTTTACTAAAAGTTGAATTAATAAAATTAAGCAATCTTTTGGCGCTAATATAGAACAAAAAATGTATCTTAGAATACATACATATGCATAGTAGAGCTATTGTAATTTTGTAAGTTTTTCTGTGTAACAACGTCTCTAAAATCTCGTGAATTCTTACATAAACATGGTGATATGAATGCAACTTTCAATGATTGGCATTTTTGACGTCATCCTGAAACTTGGTAATCTTTTAAAAAAAAAATGTTTACACCAATCATGGTAAGTTTGCAAAAGATCAGATTCTTCCAGCATCATTATTCAAATGATTAAAAAAATTTGTAATTAAAAAGAAAAAATCTTAAAAGAAATAACTAAATTTTTTTTTCTAAACAATATTTTATCTATTATGAAAACATTCAGTAACTTTATTCGTTTAGGATATATGGCTTTTCAGAGAAAAGTCTAAAAATAAAAAATCCAATTTTCAGTTATCTGTAACTCGATAAATAATTGGAATTTCGAAATAAAATTTGACATAGTTATTAGGTCTACAACTTTGCTCCAGCCGTTTTCCAAAAGATGGCGCTATTATTACAGTACACTATTACTGGCTACTAATAGTTCAAATAAATAAATCACAGCTGTTTTCCATCAGTTTTGACATCGATAAATATAACCTTACATCGATATTAGTTAATTTTTGTTTGCGTCATATAGTTACACTTAATTAAATATGTCAACTTATAAACCGAATTCACGTCATTTGCGGGAGATTTTACTTTTTCATTTCAACATGAAAAAATCGGCGGCTGAGGCTCATCGGGTTATTTCAAGTACGTGTCGCGAGTGGTTCCAGCGCTTTAAAAGCGGTGATTTTGTTGTTGAAGATCGGCATAGCGGTGGCAGAGAAAAAACTTTTGACGATGATGGACTGGGGGCTTTACTTAATGAAGACTCGTGCCAAACTCAAGAACAGCTAGCAAAATCATTGGGAGTAACTCAGCAAGCAGTATCAAAACGCCTGGAACAGCTGGAGATGATCCAAAAACAAGGATACTGGGTACCGTATCAGTTGAAACCAAGAGATGTTGAGCGACTTTTATTTGCCTGTGAACAGCTGCTTGAAAGACAAAAACGAAAAGGATTTCTTCATCGTATTGTTACTGGGGACGCAAAATGGGTGCACTACGACAACGCTAAGCGACGCACATCATGGGGATTGCCCGGCCACACTCCTACGGCGACACCTCGACAGAATATTCACGGATCCAAGGTCATGTTGTATATTTGGTGGGATCAGCTTGGCGTAATTTATTATGAGCTGCTAAAACCTTCTGAAAAAATTACTGGTGCACTTTATCGAACGCAATTAATGCGTTTGAGTCGGGCATTAAAAGCAAAACGGCCGCAATACGCTGATAGACACGAAAAAGTAATTTTGCAATACGACAATGCTCGACCTCACGTGGCCAAAGTAGTCAAGAAGTACCTCGAAACACTGAAATGGGAAATTCTACCTCACCCGCCATACTCTCCAGATGTTGCTCCATCTGATTACCATTTATTTAGGTCGATGGCACACGGCCTGGCGGGCCAGTGCTTCGATTCTTTTGAAAAAGTGAAAGAATGGATCGATTCTTGGATCTTATCAAAGGATGAAGAATTTTTCCGACGCGGGATTCGCTTGTTGCCTGAAAGATCGGCCAAAGTAGTGGAAAGTGACGGACAATACTTTGAAACATAAATAAGATACAATTTTTTTTTATATAATTTTTAAAATTAAAAAAAAAAGCGGGAGCAAAGTAGACCTACTATTGACATATGTATATATAATATATAGCTCAAGAGCAGTTGTCATTCCTTTTTTGAGCCGAAATGTGACATAAGCATATAAAAGGCGCTGGAAAAATTTCAAAGCTAGAATAAAAAAATTTGTATGGTAAATTGGAAGTATCAAAACTAAGAAATAAAAAAAAAAAAAGTATGGATAACGCATGCGTTCAAACGTTATGAAAGCCAGCTAGTTTCAGCGTTAAGTTTTAAAGTGTAGGGCAAATTTTCAAAGCCAGAATTAAAAAAAATATAGCTCAAGAATACAAATATTAGGTATTCGAAGTGTAATCTCAAGTTTCAGCTCTGAACAAGGATTTCTCAATTTTTACCAAAATTGCGTATTGCTTTTCAACACTTTTTATTGCCTTGTATAATCCACTCTGGGACTAACTATTTAATGATTGCCAAATAAAGCAAATTGATGTCCAAGTTAATTAAATACACCAACTTAAATAATAATTTAGTATAAGATACAATTATAGTTTACATTAAGGAAATGGCATATCTTTAAATAAACTGTTACTTGTATATATTCACTTGGGATTATTTATAATTTTAAATGACCTGTTTGTCTCTATCTCTGTTGAGCCATAGTAGAGTTGCCCTGAAGCTAACAAACAGATATGCCAAAGTTTTCGAGCTTTAAAGTGCAGCTGTTGATAATTTAAGTACTTAAGCGTGTTTTTCCTAATTAGCTTTGAAATTATTTATGCGATGCCGCGAGGCATTTTCTGTAAGTGTTTTATTTTTAACAACATCAATTTGCGTCCTTTTGGGAACTTTTTATTTCAGAACTCAAATATACAATCATAATTGAATATAATATTTGGACAAAAAGCGTCTTTATTTGTATCTATCGATATATTTATAATATGGCATTTTCGCCAATTTCTACTTTTTCGCTCTTTAAATAATAACAAAAATAAACACAGACCACACGGACAGACAGACAGCCAGACAGACAGACAGATAGACAGTCAGCATACAAATGAAAAATGTTTTTATTTACTTTTGATTATCTGCTTATGGATAGCAACAACAGCAACAACAATAATAACAAACGGAGCAAGCGCTAAGCAAACAATTGCAAAAACAACATGTAGACAGACACACACACCGACACACAGATGGATAGAGTTAGCGAGACAGGAAGAGATAGGCATACAAACAGACAAGGCCAAAAACAAGGAAGATAGCAGCAACAAGCTGCAGTGACAACAACCACAACAAATAAAAAATATGGCCAATATTAAACTCATGCACTGCCGACTTTTAGATACTCTCTAATATCAGATTCTAAAAAAAATTTTCCCATCTGGAAGGACGTCATGCTTTCGAGCAGTGCCCGGTAAGAAATACAGATGCATCAGCATTGCCTCCTAGTGTCCTAGTGTGATACGCACACAAGTGCACACTCCGTGTACGTGATCTGTAGGTGTGACGACGTCGCTGCCGCCACAAATCCTTGTACACGCGAGATATAGCATTGCCGATCACTGCTTTAGAGCAAAGATTTAGCCAATTTGGCTAAGCGGATTTTTAGTTTTAAGATTCTCCACCCAAATGTACCTATTCTTTTTTGACTGAGGTGATTAATACTTTGTATAGCGTTTATCGCATTTTTTTCAATTCATTTTATTTTTTTTCTGCTCGATTGTTCTTATAAATTACCAGAGATGAGACTTATATTTTATGTTAGGGCAATGTTGCAGCATTCAAAATCCTTTTTTTATTATCTTCTTACAGCTAGTTTTTTTTCTAGGACTATTTTAGGAGCATTTTCAAAAAACGGTTGAACATATGATGTCATAAAATCTGTACTAAATCGAATTTTTCCAACAAATTTTTTTCTTCTCAAAAGTAGAAAAGAGTACCTTTCCATTATGCTCCAAATCATAAAAACCGATAGCCTAAAAAAACACTGCAGCCGAAAATGTGTGCCCGAAAGCCCAAAAAACACAACATTTTGGTGACTTTTTCTACAAATGGGGCTATTTCTTTCAGAAAAAGACTGAGGCACTTAAAAAGTTAACTATTTTATGTTATTGGTTGTAATATGTAGATGCGATTTCTGTATTATTTTGTCTTTTTATGGTAAAAATGACTGACATGGAATTTTTAGTAAAAATGAAAAAAAAAACGTTTTTTTTTGACAATTTTTTTTGTCACTTTCAACTGCATTTAACCTTTAAAAAGTAGTTTATTCATCTATATTTAAATTTTTATAGAAAATAGGAGTTAATACCGTTAAATAAGCTTTTTCGTAAAATTTGAACTGTCTATTGAACACCAGCAGTTCGATGTATCACCGCAAGTACACAAAAAATCATGATTTCACAAAAACTAGACGAATTTGTTTTATGATGTTAACAAAAATGGACTATACTTTCCGGTATATTTCTTAAAAACATCAAAAGACATTTTATTGCCAAATTTATTCATAAACAACCAAAAACAGAAGAATTTTGAAACAAAGATATTTTTTCGACCGATCGTTCATATTTGAGTTATACGATATATCTAACCGATTCCGATAAAATTCGGCACAGTGTTTGGGTACTTTTAAAAACTTCTCAAAGCTAAATTTGGTTTCAATATCTTCAAAAACAAACGAATCACAGCTTATTTTGTTCCAAAAATGTGTTTTTGAACCGATTGATCCTATGGGAGCTATATGATATAGTCAACCGATTCTGATCAAATTTGGTGCAGTGATTAGGTACCTAAAAAAACTAGTGAACGTTAAATTTAGTATCTTTGCAAACAAACGAAACAGAACGAATTATATTCCAAAAAAGTTTTTTTTTAACGGTTGATCCTATGGGAGCTATATGATAAAGTCAACCGACTCGGATCAAATTTGGTACAGTGCTTAAGAATTTGAAAAAACTTCTAAGTGCTAAGTTTGGTTTGAATATCTGCACAAACAAACGAAACACATAGAATTTTAAACAAAAAAAATTTTTGGCCGATTTTTACTAAAATTTCAATAAATCATTCAATTTCTATCATAAAAAGATAACACTACACAGAAATCGCATCTACATACCGCGACCAATAACATAAAATAGCTAACTTTTTAAGTGCCTCAGACTTTTTCTGAAATAGCTTTTGAGCTTTTCGGCTATTGTTTTTTCTTCAGGATACCGATTTTTATGATTGGGGGCATTATGAAAAATATTATATTCTACATTTGAAAAAAAAATTGTTCGATTTTAAATGCTGAAACATTGCCCTAACATAAAATATACGTCTCATCTCTGGAGAAAAAAAGTGTGAAATTTATCGACTAGTGTTTGAATTTGATAATGAAAAAAATAGGGTATGATAAAAAATTAATTAATATAAATGACTTAAAAAAATATAGACAAATATTTTTAAATTTTTAAAAAGTAAAAAAACGCTTTTAATACTATAATTACCTTAAACACTTTGTATCTATGATATAAACAAGTTTTTTCCTTACTATATACAGTTTTTTATTTGCTCCATTGCGCAAATGTTTGGTATTTCATATTACGGAGATTAACAGAACTAAGAAACGCTAATTTTCGCAGAAGATGCTCATTATAATAGCTCAAGCTCGGAACATTTCACTTAAACATAATTATCGGATCAAAACTAAACAAATAATATTTAAAAATATAAACATACATTTTAGGGTTATTTCCACAAATTGTTTTGGTAGCAATTATTTGCTTTAAAAATATGAAAATTGTTCTTACTTTTTGGTGGCACCACCTTTCCAATCCTACGCTACAATTTACCCTGAAATCTTTCTGTGTAAATAATTTAGACTTAATGCAAATAATAAAATATTTGCCTAACAGTGTGGAAATGGGCAAGAGTAGAGGCTAAGTGTTATGCACTCCCAATGTCCCGACAGAAACGGTACCAATCTTGTCTGCCTATATAATATTTCTTAAAGAATTTTTAGATAATAGGAACGCTTACTGTGCGCTCGGCCATACCCTAACACGAAAAAAGTACGATCTGCGCTTAATACTACTCTGAACCAAGACTTGGCTCGTGGCTCAAAGATTTGTGTCTTTAGAGTTGTACATGTATGTATGTGTATCTATATAGTATATATACTATATTTCTATATATATATATTATATATATATGTATATGTGTATATGTTAAATATGCCTTTGGCTCTTTGTTGGGCTTTTGTTTGTATTTGTGGCGTGCTCGCTGCGGGTTATTTGTATGCAATGCCGCATGTTACAATATATACAGTCAACACGTACTCACTCGGCCACACACGCTGTGCATTAGTATAGGTGTCAACATGGCCTGTCGCGGCTTTTAAATAAGCAAAGCAACAAAGAACACACACACACTTACACATTCATCCGCGCTCTTGTGTGCGTGAGTGCGTGTGTGTGAGTAAACAATGACATTGCATATGAAAACAATGCACCTGCATTCATATCGTCCTGACGCGGCCATATCGAGATTGTGACACCGACACAATCATTTTGGGTTAACTGCCAAGCTGGCCAGATATTAACGGCAAACGGATATGCCAAATAAGTTTCAAGGTGTGTTTGTGGTAGGGTCAAAGGTGTGTAGCAACAGGAAAATAAATAAAATAAGGATATAAACAAACCACACGGAGAAAGAGTTCGATCTGTGAATTAAATTTGTAAACAAATAATAATGCAATAAATAATAAATAAAAATGGCGTACGAAAAGTCAGGCGCGGACGTCTTTGGGATACCCTGTACCACTAGCTTACAATAAAATCCAGTTACTTCATAAAAAATCAAAAACAGGGAAATATTTTAGCAATAATTTTTTTTTAATCGTTCGTTCCTATGGCAGCCATATGATATAATCTACCGATTTCGATCAAATTTGACACAGTGCTTTAATATCTTAAAATTGATCTAAATGCCGAATTTGGTTAATAATATCTTTACAAATAAACGAAACACAATGAATTTTGTATAAAAAACGTTTTTTTTGGAGCGATTCGTCCTATGCGAGCTATATGATATACCCAACCGATTTTAATAAAATTTTGTGCAATGCCTAGGCACTCTAAAAAACTTCTGAATGCCAAATTTGTTTATGATATCTTTATTAAAAAAAAAATGTAGCGAATTTTGTATAAAAAACTTTCAAAATTTTGTTCCAATATCTTCACAAACAAACGAAACACAGCAAATTTTATTCAAAAATCGATTTTTTTGGAAGATCGTGCCTATGCGAGCTATGTGATATAGTCAACCGATTTTGTATTTTCGTATCAAATTTGGTTCAATGATTGAATACTCTAAATAACTTTTGACTGCCAAATCTGGTTACGATATCCTCATAAACAAACGAATTCTTCATCTAAAACTTTTATTTTTTTTGAGGTCGTCTGAAACACCCCTATGGGAGCTATATAATTTATCCCCGATATCAAAAAAATATAATAAACTTGTCTCCAATGGAATGGGATCTAATGTGAAAGCTTGGTTACTCTAGCTCTTACCATCTCTGAGATCTAGGCGTTCAAACGGACGGGCAGACGGACGGACGGACAGACGGACATGGGTATATCGACCTCTCTAGACACCCTGATCATACTTTAGGTAACTTTGAGGGTCTCCGACGATGTTTAAGACGACCTTGATAAAAAATAAACGGCGAAAATAAGTGAAGCGGGCCACTGTTTTGGCGACCTTCTCCGATTTTGATGATTTTTACACAGTTGTTAGAGCTACTAGCCAATAGTAACCACGCAAAATTCCGATTATTTATCGAGTTATCGATTCATTTTTAGACTATTTTTTCATAAGCCATATCTTCTAAACGCATAAAGATATTGATGCGAATTTTTTTTACAGGATGTTTCGAATTATGAGAACCAAACCAACAGATGGCCCACCTTGTATTATTATATTGCAATAGTAATATAAATATGACAAAGCTCTTAATTGAATTAATCAATATTTTTTTTTTTAAATGCTGGCATAAAATGTTTTCAGCTTTGCTGGCTTAAAATTCTCAAACAGTTCAAGCAAAGTTAAAGTTACTATCGTAGCTTAGACGAGTTTCAGAGCAACTTTTGCGTATTAGTTTATTTTTTATTCATACATTTTTTACTATTTTGCCAGAACACCTAATTATCATTATTATATATTGATTAGTGGTTCGTCCAGTTTTTCATCGCCTCATTATATTTCTAGTTTCTGCCAAGAAATTAAGATTTTCCATAATTTTAGAAAAACGTGAAAGCTTGGCTTCACGACAAGGCAATGGAATCTGCTTGGTCTGCTCTAAGAAGCCTTTGCTAATAGGCGAGACTTTCATCATAGGGTTTAAGACTCGTCCAACGGGCGCACAGATTGTAATAGTTGTGGGGTTGAAATAATGCCAACTGTGGACTCAGAAGCAGTGTAGCTTCTGGTACGTGTCGAAATCAAGCTTGTGCCGACGAATAATGATCCGCAAAACGGAAAGCTGGAAGTTATACCCATCGCATAGTTCCAATATAATGCTGCAAATGGATGCAACCGTGGCTTCACGACAAGGCAATGGAATCTGCTTGGTCTGCTCTAAGAAGCCTTTGCTAATAAGCGACCGTTTCATCATAGAGTTTAAGACTCGTCCAGCGGGCCTAAGGACTATAATAGTTGTGGGGTTGAAATAATGCCAACTGTGGACTCAGAAGCAGTCGAGCTTCTGGTACGTGTCGCCATCAAGCTTGTGCCGACGAATAATGATCCGCAAAACGGAAAGCTGGAAGTTATACCCATCGCATAGTTCCAATATAATGCTGCAAATGGATGCAACCGCGGCTTCACGACAAGGCAATGGAATCTGCTTGGTCTGCTCTAAGAAGCCTTTGCTAATAGGCGAGACTTTCATCATAGGGTTTAAGACTCGTCCAACGGGCGCACAGATTGTAATAGTTGCGGGGTTAACATTAGAGCCCAATGGAAATGAATCAATACAAGTTGGTCACTGTTCAACGCCAACTGTGGATTCAGAAGTAGTCGAGCTTCTGGTACGTGTCGTCATCAAGCTTGTGCCGACGAATAATGATCCGCAAAACGGAAAACTGGAAGTTATACCCATCGCATAGTTCCAATATAATGCTGCAAATGGATGCAACCGTGGCTTCACGACAAGGCAATGGAATCTGCTTGGTCTGCTCTAAGAAGCCTTTGCTAATAGGCGAGACTTTCATCATAGGGTTTAAGACTCGTGCAACGGGCGCACAGATTGTAATAGTTGCGGGGTTAACATTAGAGCCCAATGGAAATGAATCAATACAAGTTGGTCACTGTTCAACGCCAACTGTGGATTCAGAAGTAGTCGAGCTTCTGGTACGTGTCGTCATCAAGCTTGTGCCGACGAATAATGATCCGCAAAACGGAAAACTGGAAGTTATACCCATCGCATAGTTCCAATATAATGCTGCAAAAGGATGCAACCGTGGCTTCACGACAAGGCAATGGAATCTGCTTGGTCTGCTCTAAGAAGCCTTTGCTAATAAGCGACCGTTTCATCATAGAGTTTAAGACTCGTCCAACTGGCCTAAGGACTATAATAGTTGTGGGGTTAAAATAATGCCAACTGTGGATTCAGAAGCAGTCGAGCTTCTGGTACGTGTCGTCATCAAGCTTGTGCCGACGAATAATGATCCGCAAAACGGAAAGCTGGAAGTTATACCCATCGCATAGTTCCAATATAATGCTGCAAATGGATGCAACCGTGGCTTCACGACAAGGCAATGGAATCTGCTTGGTCTGCTCTAAGAAGCCTTTGCTAATAGGCGAGACTTTCATCATAGGGTTTAAGACTCGTCCAACGGGCGCACAGATTGTAATAGTTGCGGGGTTAACATTAGAGCCCAATGGAAATGAATCAATACAAGTTGGTCACTGTTCAACGCCAACTGTGGATTCAGAAGTAGTCGAGCTTCTGGTACGTGTCGTCATCAAGCTTGTGCCGACGAATAATGATCCGCAAAACGGAAAGCTGGAAGTTATACCCATCGCATAGTTCCAATATAATGCTGCAAAAGGATGCAACCGTGGCTTCACGACAAGGCAATGGAATCTGCTTGGTCTGCTCTAAGAAGCCTTTGCTAATAGGCGAGACTTTCATCATAGGGCTTAAGACTTGTCCAACGGGCGCACAGATTGTAATAGTTGCGGGGTTAACATTAGAGCCCAATGGAAATGAATCAATACAAGTTGGTCACTGTTCAACGCCAACTGTGGATTCAGAAGAAGTCGAGCTTCTGGTACGTGTCGTCATCAAGCTTGTGCCGACGAATAATGATCCGCAAAACGGAAAGCTGGAAGTTATACCCATCGCATAGTTCCAATATAATGCTGCAAAAGGATGCAACCGTGGCTTCACGACAAGGCAATGGAATCTGCTTGGTCTGCTCTAAGAAGCCTTTGCTAATAGGCGAGACTTTCATCATAGGGTTTAAGACTCGTCCAACGGGCGCACAGATTGTAATAGTTGCGGGGTTAACATTAGAGCCCAATGCAAATGAATCAATACAAGTTGGTCACTGTTCAACGCCAATTGTGGATTCAGAAGTAGTCGAGCTTCTGGTACGTGTCGTCATCAAGCTTGTGCCGACGAATAATGATCCGCAAAAAGGAAAGCTGGAGCAACCAATCAAAGAAGTTCGCATAGTACAAACTGAAGGCTTTTCTACGCAACGCCATACGGGAACAGTTTACTGTTGATGAAATTGAGCAGATGACACTACCAAACCAGATTACTAGATGAAGCGACCACTTTTATACATTTATTATTTATTTAATACAGTTAAGTAAATTTAAAAAACTAACTGAAGACTTCTCTACCTTACAAAATGCTTGTCGACCGACCAATATTAAATATATTTAAAGAAATAACAGTAATATTGTAATGTAAAGAATAGCAAAAAAATTAATTACCAAATTGGAAATAAAATTGCCTTAAGGTGCTATGCGAGTTTAAAGCAGTTGTAAATTGTAAGCTGCATTATGTGGTATTTTCAGCTTTATTTCTTGTAATTAGTTAAAAATTCTCGAATTAAGATATTGCTTATTATTGAAATCCATTACTGATTTTTTTTTTCGCGTTTACTCACAGCAAAATGCTTTCGTGCGCTTGTAAACAATACTCTAAACTGTCATTTAGCTAACTTACAGACAGCTGATGCCCGTGCTTCTGCTGCGCGAGCGGTCTGAATTTGGTTACACTTCGAGTGCCGGACCCTGTATATAAAATATTAATTTTTAAAAAAAAATCTCGATTTTTAAAAAAAAAAAAATTTTTTTCGTTTTTTATCATATTTAGTTTTAAATTTAAAAATTTAAAAGTGATCTACCACTTTTGAAAAAAAGTGCTAATGCCATTTTATGCGTGGAAATTCACTGTAAAAGACGAAAAAAAAAAATGGTGTAACTCTTAGAACTGTAGAAGTTATGCTTATTTTTGTGATGACACCTAGCATTTTCGCCGTAGTAAACAGTCATCGAAAAGGGACAAATAAGCATAACTTTTCCGAATTGAAAGGTAATAAGTTCAAACTTGACATGAATAATGGTTTTGACATTTTAAGATGAGATTTAAATTAAAATTTTAAGTACGCCCTTTTTTTAAGCATGATTTTATCATAAAAGATAATAATCACAACAAACAAGTACTCTGAAAAACTTTTAAATGCAGGATTTGGTAACGATATCCTATGGGATAACCAGATATCGAGGACCTTAAGGAAAACCTGCACAGCATTTTTGAAGGGGATCCCGTCAACTGAGTCACATTAAACATGTCAATGGTTCCATTTTGAGAAATAGAAAGGAATTGTACCAATAAGTTGCGTAGCAAAATATGATATAGTCAAGACTGTGCTCGACATAACAAATTACGTAATTTTTCTTGAAAAAAAAAATTTTAGTTTTGCATTGCTTTCCAAGAACTTTCCAATTAGATTTTCTTTTAGCTTTTTTTTTTAAAAACACTCTATTTCAAGCATATGGGATAAAATTCAAGTGGTCATGTTAAGGTGTGTGGTAGATCGATTGTAGAGGGCGGAGACACCTATGCAGTTTATTGGCAAAGGGAGTTCAACTAAGAACATATATAACTTTTGCTGTATTTGTCTCATTGTGTTCATGTTCGTTTTTTGACTTACAAATGCGTGTAATGACAATACATCTCTTGGTTAAATTTTAGTTAAACATATTTTTATTGCCATGACTCAACAAACTTCATCTTCTGAGGAAACATACCAACTGGTAAAGTTTCGTGTTTTTAAATTTTCTAGTCTCAGAAAAGGCGTTAATACAGATGGACCGACAGAAGTCGGTCTATATACTACATCAATATTTGACATAATAAACGGGTCTCCATATTTGGTACTTAGCCCCCACCCCCCATAATTTGATTAGCACTTGCAACTAATCACATATACTTTAAATTACTTTTTGTATTTCCATTTAACCCTTTCAGTCATTGCGTGCAATATGTGGACATTTTCATTTTCTCATTTTTTTTTTTATCGAAATCACTGGAATTGAATAAACAGTTGATAGATATATTTTAAGAACTGTCCAATGTAAATCAAAAATTAAAATTTGTTACATTTTTCTAGTAAAATTATTCCGGGGATTTTACTTAAATTCGAAAATTTGGTCCGCGAAAAAATTGGGGTAGTATTTTTTAAAATACAATCAAATAAATAATTAATGATATGTATGAAATGATTCGTATGTCGTCCCATAAATTGAACAAAAGTTCCGGGAGTATGCAATATTCCGAATCATCTTGTATTGCAATTTCAATTTTGTGGGATTCTGTTAATTTTTTTTAAATTATTATAGCATGAGATAATTGCGAAATTTTCAACGAGAATATCGCAGAGATAAAATTTGAGTCCCACAAAAAGGGAATTAATAGAATTTAATATTTCATTACGCAGATATTTGCCGATGCATAATTAGTTGTAATTAAAAAGTAAGTTCCCAAAAATGGTACGCGAACATTGTATCGAAAATATTTTCAAAATATGACGCAAAATCGATTTGTTGTTGTGTAACGAAATCGCTTACATATTGTCCGTCAACATATTACATGTTTCCTATCAGCAAGAGCTCGCGATCTCATCTTCACCAGCTATCATTAGAATATATCCTGTGTGTTGATGAGCAAATTATTCGATTACGATGGTATACCAGTGCAGTGAGACACATACTTAATTTCACAAATATTGATCTTCTTATAAACCAGGAACTGCTAAAACTAATCGGTACGGAAAAAACGCTTATATCTGCAATGGGATCTAATGATATAGTAGTAGTTGGTATTGTTGACTTGCCTTAGCATACAGAAAAGATTGCAGATTGGTTTTTCAGTTGGACCATGAAAAAAGTTGGACAATGCACAACTGACAATAAAATCGACTTTGTTAGAGCCCCAAAAGTATCTAGACTCAATGGATACCAAATTTATGCTATCCGAAACTAAAATTCATCATTTTTTATAAAGCCCAAAAATTAGAAGATAAACGCTTGGATTCACTTTCCCATATGCCAAAGCAAATAACACTTTTCTAGGCAAAATTGCCATTATGCATTCCAAATTCCTTCATTATTTGTCAAAAACTAGTTTTTTTTTATTTCATTCTTGATTCTAAGTAATATTGCTAAAAAGGGTTCCAAATTTATCATCAGCGACCCAAAATTAGCTAATATATAGTACAAGTTTTCAGATTTTTATCTCGATCGGCTGAATAAGGTAAATGAAAGGGTTAAGGAAGTTAAAGGTATAGGTACTAGACTAAATCAAAAATTTAAAAATTATTTAAAAGATTTTAAGTACAGCGTATTTTTTTAGACGTTCACAACTTCGAGTTGGCAACACTGCTTTTCCTGACAACCCATTAAACAGCTGATAGTTGTTTTTTGTAGAGTTCGAGACTTACATTAGAGAAACGCTTGTAATTTGTTAAAATTTAATATAAAAACAAGGGTTCTGTTCATCAAATTAATCGTTACTTCGTCCATTTTATGTCGTACATAATCGACCTTCAGAGCGGACTACGTTTACTCTTCATGATAGCGTGCAGCCCGTGAGTCGCCAAACAGTGTACACTGAAGAAGCTGTAGCCGCTGAACAGGAAAGCCTTGAAGAAGATCCAAATCTGTCACTTTGTTGCCGTTCTCAGCAGCTAGGGTTATATCCTTCCACTTAATGGAAGATTTTTCGAAAGGATCTTGGCTAAACATCTTTCAAGATACAATTTGTGCAGGAATTAACGCCAAATAACCAATTCGTCGAATGGGCTGAAGCAGAGATTGATTGATTGATTTTGTTCTCCGATTAAGCCCATTTTTGGTTGAATGGGTACGTAAATAAGCAGAATTGAGGATAATCCACAAGCTTTTGCCAAAACGCCATTACATCTACAGAAAATTACTGTTTGGTGATTTTTATGGGCTGGTAATAGGTCCATATGTCTTCAAAGACGAAGATGATGCCGAAATCATATTTAAACATTAATGTCATATAATTTTAAACTAACTTGTTGCGTTATAAGCGCCTTTGTTTGTTTGCCTTTCATATTAAAAATGTTTCTGAATATTTAAAGAAAATTGTGACTTCATATAATCTTTGTTTTGAACGAAGCGCAACATTATTTTATAAACTCACTGAGACTGTCACATTGTACATACGAATCATTTGTTGGGCCAGTTAAGCAAATACATTTTTTTTTGTGTCAGTATAAAATTGTATTTGCTTCCGATTTGAAGTCAATTCATAAGCAACAAGTTCATAGCAAGTTAAAAGCTTTAAATTTAAATAAAATTTCGTATCTTGTTTGCACAAAATGTTGCAATATCCGTTCTCTAATAGAATTGGCAAATAGATCTACTACCTAAAGATGTTGAATGTAAACAAGTTGCTAGTTGCTCCCTAGGCCCAAGTCAAATGTATCTCCTAAATATGCACAAATGTTGTTGTATTTGTTTGTGTGGTTGTTGCTGGTTTTGTTGTTAACGTGTCATAAGTGGCAAGTATTAAATGTCGCAGTGACAACTGCAAGTGCAATTATCGTATTATGTATTATCAGGGTATGAACGTTAAAGCGTGTGTGAGTGTGTGAATATTGTTGTTTGTGTGTTCGTGGTTGTGTGTGTGTGTGTGTATATGTATATAGTGTTTTCAAATTTAATTGCTTTTAAGTACACAGGCATATACACAATCACACACACTGTCAACTGTATTGACATTGCAAAAATTGTATAGCATACACACAGGGGCGGGCCACCAACGATACGTATGAGTAATGCAATTGGTTACTAGTTTGCCATGCCGCATGGTTTGTGGGGCATTTTGTGATTTCTACGAAATTACATATTGCAATTACAAGTGTTATAAATAAATTTTAGCTATATACATACATACATATGGGTATATAGTATGTACATACATATGTCCCCCCCATGAGAACTAGTGTGTATGAGTATTTGCATGGCAGTGCTGATTTTATCTCTGTGTTTGTGTGTGCATGCGTGTGTGTGTGTACGCATTGACTTTTGTTAAGCCAAAAAGCACTTAACACCAACACACATTCACCCATTCGGACAAACAGAAATAGTCGAGTAAACCTTAACTAAATTTAAATTGCAATTTGCTTTTGAAACAAGTTTAGAGCATAAAAAACTAAACAACAGCACAACATTTAATTTAAATAGCAATACAATAAAAGTATTCTTAACATAATAAGATTTAAAACATTGACATTATAGTCCAACCGTCTTTTAAAGTTTGTGCCTAAATAAAACAGGTTTTAACTTCTGTATTGACTGTTGTCAAAAGTAGCTCCCATTTAGCTATTCAGAAAAAAAAAATGTGCCAAACATTTGTAAATTCATAAAATAAGCTCTTATCCCAAATCGCCAATTAATACTGGCAATTATAAATTTGACAGCTTTGACAAACAAGCTGGTAAAGAAATTGCCTCACAAAGTAAACTTTTGTGAGGTTTATTAAGTGTTTTACTATTTGTGACAAATCATCCAAGACATTTTCATGAATTCAACTGAAAAACTTCTATGGAATATTTTATGTTTAAAAAAAGCGTATTTATATATTTTTTAATTCTTTTATATAGTTTGCCAAATACTCTAATAAAAACTTTGCTTCGAACAATATACAG
>JBAMAX010003112.1:0-17772 GCA_037043745.1 Chymomyza amoena
ATTTTTTTATTCTAGCTTTGAAATTTTTCCAGCGCCTTTTATATGCTTATGTCACATTTCGGCTCAAAAAAGGAATGACAACTGCTCTTGAGCTATATATTATATATACATATGTCAATAGTAGGTCTACTTTGCTCCCGCTTTTTTTTTTTAATTTTAAAAATTATATAAAAAAAATTGTATCTTATTTATGTTTCAAAGTATTGTCCGTCACTTTCCACTACTTTGGCCGATCTTTCAGGCAACAAGCGAATCCCGCGTCGGAAAAATTCTTCATCCTTTGATAAGATCCAAGAATCGATCCATTCTTTCACTTTTTCAAAAGAATCGAAGCACTGGCCCGCCAGGCCGTGTGCCATCGACCTAAATAAATGGTAATCAGATGGAGCAACATCTGGAGAGTATGGCGGGTGAGGTAGAATTTCCCATTTCAGTGTTTCGAGGTACGTCTTGACTACTTTGGCCACGTGAGGTCGAGCATTGTCGTATTGCAAAATTACTTTTTCGTGTCTATCAGCGTATTGCGGCCGTTTTGCTTTTAATGCCCGACTCAAACGCATTAATTGCGTTCGATAAAGTGCACCAGTAATTTTTTCAGAAGGTTTTAGCAGCTCATAATAAATTACGCCAAGCTGATCCCACCAAATATACAACATGACCTTGGATCCGTGAATATTCTGTCGAGGTGTCGCCGTAGGAGTGTGGCCGGGCAATCCCCATGATGTGCGTCGCTTAGCGTTGTCGTAGTGCACCCATTTTGCGTCCCCAGTAACAATACGATGAAGAAATCCTTTTCGTTTTTGTCTTTCAAGCAGCTGTTCACAGGCAAATAAAAGTCGCTCAACATCTCTTGGTTTCAACTGATACGGTACCCAGTATCCTTGTTTTTGGATCATCTCCAGCTGTTCCAGGCGTTTTGATACTGCTTGCTGAGTTACTCCCAATGATTTTGCTAGCTGTTCTTGAGTTTGGCACGAGTCTTCATTAAGTAAAGCCCCCAGTCCATCATCGTCAAAAGTTTTTTCTCTGCCACCGCTATGCCGATCTTCAACAACAAAATCACCGCTTTTAAAGCGCTGGAACCACTCGCGACACGTACTTGAAATAACCCGATAAGCCTCAGCCGCCGATTTTTTCATGTTGAAATGAAAAAGTAAAATCTCCCGCAAATGACGTGAATTCGGTTTATAAGTTGACATATTTAATTAAGTGTAACTATATGACGCAAACAAAAATTAACTAATATCGATGTAAGGTTATATTTATCGATGTCAAAACTGATGGAAAACAGCTGTGATTTATTTATTTGAACTATTAGTAGCCAGTAATAGTGTACTGTAATAATAGCGCCATCTTTTGGAAAACGGCTGGAGCAAAGTTGTAGACCTAATAACTATGTCAAATTTTATTTCGAAATTCCAATTATTTATCGAGTTACAGATAACTGAAAATTGGATTTTTTATTTTTAGACTTTTCTCTGAAAAGCCATATATCCTAAACGAATAAAGTTACTGAATGTTTTCATAATAGATAAAATATTGTTTAGAAAAAAAAAATTTAGTTATTTCTTTTAAGATTTTTTCTTTTTAATTACAAATTTTTTTAATCATTTGAATAATGATGCTGGAAGAATCTGATCTTTTGCAAACTTACCATGATTGGTGTAAACATTTTTTTTTTAAAAGATTACCAAGTTTCAGGATGACGTCAAAAATGCCAATCATTGAAAGTTGCATTCATATCACCATGTTTATGTAAGAATTCACGAGATTTTAGAGACGTTGTTACACAGAAAAACTTACAAAATTACAATAGCTCTACTATGCATATGTATGTATTCTAAGATACATTTTTTGTTCTATATTAGCGCCAAAAGATTGCTTAATTTTATTAATTCAACTTTTAGTAAAACCAAAAAATACAAATTATTTTTAATAGCAAGGCTATCAAATTTATATTAATCATACGCCCCGTGCGTTATTGCGCATTTCAAAAAAAACTTCAAAAATTGCATCAGACCCCACATAAAGACCAAGCAAGACTGCCAACTTGGTTTTTCGCAAGTTTCTCAACCTCCAGCTCCACCTCGCCGCATTATCTCGTTTAGTGCAGTGACATTTGAGCATTTTCAGCAAAAGTCATGCTTCATGCATTTAAAGCTCCGGGCAAGGCGATAAAAACGCCAACGAAACTATGTGGGAATGGTGAATGGGACAAGGACAAGAGGACAGAGAGGTTTGATGCTGGGTGCGGGTGAGTGTAAGGGTGAATATTCGAGGGCCAGCCATTATGGACAGTCAAAAAAAGAAAGTATATATATATATAGGTATGTATATAGAAAAAAAGGGGGAAACGAGCCAAAAGCGAAGAAGCAAAATATAATGCCAATATGAAGCAACAACAACTACGAACTTAGTGCCATGGCAGTGCACAAAACTGTGAAAGGGGGGTTGAAATGTTAGGACCAAAGAAAGTAAAACTGGAAAATACAAAGCACAAAGAAAAATGTTGCTGCATTTTACGCTTCAAGCAGCGGCGCATACAATTTGCGTACTAAGCTTTCCGGGAAAAGGACTTGTGGGGAGTTTTGGTATCGGTAGGGACAGTTTCACAGAAGTTGGGACACAGACTCTGGCTTTGACGATTGCTGATTGTAGCAGGTAGACCTGGGCAAGGTCCAACAAAGCAATACATTATTCCGCCTAAATAAAATATGGAATTCAATACAAATTCTGCAAGGGTTTGTCTCCATAAAAAGCACATGTGCTTTTTTGCCACATTCCGATATTCCGATTTAGTCCAACGTGTATTTACTACTTTCTTTTGGCTACTCAACAACAATACACCTGAAACTGTAGTTAATAACTTTAAAAAAGGATTCTGGTGTCATCTGGCCAGCCTTAAGCAAAATACATATGTCATATTATAAAAATAAAGAAAAGTGTTAAACATAAATTTAACATTCAAATATGCTTTAAATTCTCTTAGAAATGAGAACCATGTCATGTATAATATGTTGCTTGTTTTCATTTTTGAATAAATAATGCGAATTCGATGCACTTTATGATGCCCAGCAACTCGAAAGATAATCAATATATATGATGTTCGCTTCAGATATTTCGAGACATCTATTACTTTGGTTAGAGTGTTGTGGCAATTAGTAGACTGCACTCAACAAACGACCGCAATTGGCACATTTAAGATAATATCAGTCTGGGCCTGGGCCATTGGCCAGCTTTTACATGATGTCAATATAATTATTGATTACAATGCAACATGGCCAGAACGCACACACACACACACATACCACAACTGGCCACTTGAGCAATTCACACTCGATTATTGTGGCACAACACGTCACATAGTTGGTTGGCCTTAAGCCCAATGGCGTTTGTATTTCCCAGTCTGTAACTGCAATTAACCACAAATATACTTACACCCACACAGGCGCACATCCTTATAGGCCAAACCGCACACATCCACAAGTATATACATAAATTGAGTATAATGCGAGCAATTACAAGGCTATAACCAGATTGCCATCTGTGCAATAAGATTTCGCTAAGGGCAAGTGCTTAAAACAACGGCCATTACACTTTCTCCATTTGCTTTTAGTCCATTTTATTTTTCCTCGCTTTATGATCGAAAAAAGAGTTGCGCTATGCGCTATATAAGAGGTAGGAAAAAGAGTGGCAGATCTAACAAGTAAATCTCGAGCCCTATCGGGATATTATCATGCAAATTTTGATGTTTTTAGCTGCACTTCAAAGCTTGCAAGTATTTTATTTGCTTGGATATTATTGTTAGATTCGTATTGTTTAATAAGGAAACTACAAAATTGATACAAATAAAACTTAGACTATCCTAGATTGACTATTTTGTGAGTTGCCTCTAGGTGGAGCATGTCATCTCTACTAATAACTGTTCGAACCGAGTAAATAACTGAATTCATAATTGAATGAATAGAGGTTTTTTTGGGGAATGCCAGAAAAGAAACTTAAAGACAAAATGTTACAATAGGTATGTATATAATAATATATAATTAATAGTAGGTAATTTCCCAGTGTCAAACTTTTTTCTCCTTTGCTAGAATTTTATTTGCCCTTGGACCAGCTATGCCCCTACACATAGCCAATTATGGTCAGTGGCAAAACGATTTGACCCAGCAACAAAGAAAATAAATGGACTCCGGCTTGCTGGGATAGTTTTTAATTGTCCTTAGCTACCCATAGGCAGAGTGGTCGAAGATTTTACTTGAATCCAAGGTGATTCAAAACAACTCTAATCAAACCGGACGGAGAAAGTTCACTTGAGAGCATAATTAGTGGTGCATCGCTTAAAAGATAAAGGTACGGAATTCCTAGAGGAGTATCTAGGCCTATTAAGCAAAGGCTTCTGAAGTAGGTAAAGGGATTCAATGTAACCCATTATTAGTTTATGCAGAAAATGAGAGTTAAGGGCAATCCTACGATTTTCCTAAAAAGGAAGATCAATTAGAATAAGTCTACTGGCATCGCATACTGGGGTCCTTATTTAAGCTACTTAAAGCATAAAAGGGATACTGATTCTGTACAGATTAATTCGTGTTTGATATTATTTGACCCGGGCGCACCAAACACAGGAGCAGAATAAAGAACCTTGGTCGTATATGGATCGTTGAATTCTTTTGACCAGCATTTAGAGTACCATAGAGTTAACGTGGCTATATACACAACTGTAGCGACATGATATTTGAAGCTAATTTTAGGGTTAAAACCAATACCGAAATCAGACAAAAATTTGAACCATTTATTGAGTAATTAACTAAGTGAGGCTTATATCGATAAAATATCATAAATAAAGATAGTTTAAGTCAAACTGAAATGAAAGATACGACGTGGAATTGTTAAACGAGAATCAAAGTTTAAGATTATTTATAGAAAGTATAAAAGACACAGGACCTAGATGACGTTGCGGAACACCGAAAGATTCTTGAATAGTTTTTTGATTAGCTTTAACACATAAGTCACGTGCTACTCTGCCTGATGATAAGGGGATATCTGCATTTAAGCACAAGTGTTTACGCAAGATTTTTTACAGATGTCGAGCACAGGTAAAAACTATTTTTATGATGCGGTATGTACGTCACTATATGTCACTATCAAAGTGTCTGGTGCAGGAATGTGCCTGTCAATGTCAATGCCAATAATCTTTCGATAACCGGACAGTGCATATGCAGCTCTGACGTATTTGCTGATATTTATGTAAGTTAGAAATGACGACTTACGGAATTGAGTTGAAGCAGATCTCTTCACTCGGAAACCACAAATTCCACGATTTTTAACCGCATAATACTGGTTCGTGTCAAAATTGGATTAGGTCATGCACCATGACCTCAATCTGAACAACGTGGACATTCAAATTAATAAACATGTAAGCAGATATAATGAGCGTTTAGCCAGAAAAAATTTAATTAAAAATTAATATAACGGCATGACCATGGCTACACCCTGTATTGGCGATAAAAAAAATTGAAAAATGCAATAGATAAAAATAAATGAATTTTTGAGTTGTTACAAAAATATAAATAATAAAAAAAAAGGTCGCGTTGACTGTTTTCTTCGATTATCGTTGGGCTGTTCGTTATGAGTCCCTTCCGCGGGCTGAAACAGTCAACAAGGAATATAATTTCAGCATCATGCGTCGTTTGAGTAAAGTTTTTCGCCAAAGAAGGTCGGAATTGTGGCAACAGAGCTCAAGGTTTTTTCACCATGACAATTGGTGACCATTTCGGCAGAAACTCAACTCATATCGTTCCAAAAACGCTGATATGACACCGTGCGACTTCGGGCTATTCAACAAACTCAAAAGACCGCTACGGGGACACAATTTTGAGTCGATATATTCAGGAGTATCAGGAAATCGATTTATCCACTTTTCGAGGATTGAAAAATCTGTTAAGTGTATTGTATCAAGAGGGAGGATTAATTTAAATGCGAAAAAATTGGTTTGTGTGAATAAATAGAGATTTTTCCAAAAAAAAATGAAAGGTCACCTTATTTTTTGACCAAAGTAGTAAATGGTATATACGATATATATATCTTTTATCTAACCTTTGACGATAGTAATTTTCTTAATTTTTTCACTTTCGCATAAAAGCTTAAAAATATACTAAGGATATCGAGTATCTGAATCATTTTTTTATACACCTTATAAAAACTTTTCTTTTCCTTTTTATCCTACGCTCTTAAGATAAAAAGGGTACAAACTTATATTATTTAACAGCAAAAAAACGAATATACCAAAATTATCAGGACGGCAAAAAAATGTGAATTATGAAACAGCCAATACTTGTACCGTCATACAAAACGACTGCCAAACTTGGACCTTCTAGTTTTAAAAGTGTGGAAGTCCCTAGCTTTTATGACATCTACGTGATGATCTACTTTATGACCCTCCGGGAACACCATCTCTAGATCCCGCTTCCTTAATAGGAAGTCGTACTATGGAGCTTGATCGAATCTGCTTATCACTAGTGGAGACTCTTCCTTATTTGTGGCATAAAATGTTTGTATGTAAACACAAGAAAAGAAAACATTTTAAATACTTATTAAAGCGTACAAGAAACATACTTCAAAAATATTTAGATTTTTTCGTTAACATCTTAATGATTACGAAAGAAATATTGTATAATAATATATATTTTTTTTTAATTAATTCAATAGTAGCTTATAAGCGATTTTTAAAGCCACCAAATAATTCGATATTTATAATCTTCAGAAGGTTTTTGTTGGTGTCCCAAAGTGTCACATTACTGAAAGTGCTGCAGTGACGTCTTCATAGTCATAATTTTACTAGTCCTCTTCTTAATTTTCATCATCGTCGCCTTGGGCTCGTCTTTAGTTTTATCCTCGTCTTGGCCGGAAGACTGCAATTTCCGTATTTTTGTATCTTTTATATTTTGAGCTGACATAAAAACACGCAAAGCCACAACAAAAACAAATGCAAGGAATTTGCTTCCAATGGAAATTTTCGTTAAACAAAAACAACCTTTAAAAAAAATGAACAAAAAAAATAAATAAGCAGCTGCGTATCGGTGGAAAAAATATGGCTGCAGCAGAGCAAAAAATAGTGCTATAAAAATCGCGTATACGCTTCAAAAATTCAACAGCCTGCAATGAAACTGCAATCGCACGACGAGGACGGATGAAGGAGCAGGGAAGGATACCTAACAGAGGAGAGAAGAGCACAAAGTGCAGCTGGAAAAGCTGGTGATGATGGCCGAACTGAACCAGAGTGAGCAGAACTCCGGCGGCTCGGTGGGGTGTTCTCTTGGTGTTTCACGGGGTCGGGGTGCTCCAGCAGCTTGTTTAAATTGTATGTGTTGGCTTTCATACTTGTTAAGCCGCTGCTGTCTGCATGAATCCCTGGTTCTGGGCGCATCCACAACTGGGCACATCCATGTGCAACACATGGTACCATGCATGGAACATGCTGATGTATGGTAACAATAATAAAACAAGAGCTACAGGAACTCAGCAGGACGAGAACTAACAGGAGCTGGCATCAGTGAGAGCGACAACGCAGAGTACAGCTTTGGGGACTTAGTGCACACCTGCATATAAAATGTCATGTACATTTTATACTATATATAAACGTTTATGTGTAAATGTATGTATATGTCCGGTTTTTTTGTAAAGTTTATCGCTGAGAAATTCACAATTTAAAAACAAGATGACAATATCATGAAACTTTTAGTCAAAAACATGAAAGCGATACTAAAAGAGAAAAGAGGTCTGCAAAAATGCATTCCAAGCCACAAATGATGCATTTATTACACATTTTACTGTACATACTGCTTTAAGTAAATATACATATAAGAATGCATTCAATCATTTAGGCACTGTACAGCGAATTGCGTGTACAATTTTTTCGTAGACAAAGAATTCAATGCACAGCAAATGAAATCGTTTGATAAAACGTGTACACCATAAGGTTGTACCACTTCTTATTAGCTTGTTTGGATGTACAGTACAGTGTACACTTTATGCTAAGCCTTTAGAGGAAAATATATTTCATGGAAAGTTGAGAAGGTATAAATATATATAACGGGTGATTCATTAAGACCTTTTTTTTTAATGATTTGGCAAATCCAAATTTTAAAGGAATGATGGGATCTTTATTTATGATTTCGAAAGGATATTTAATGGCATTTATTTTTTAAAAAAATCTAGTTCAAATGTTGGCCGCAACTGCGTTTTAAATGGTCCATCCTGAAGGTCCAATTTTCCATGACTCGTTCAAGCATTTCCACTGGTATTTGGCCAATAGCGCTAGAAATGTTGGCTTCCAAGGCCTCAATCGTTGCTGGTTAGTCCACGTAAACTGTCGACTTTACGTGACCCCAAAGAAAAAAGTCGAGCGGTGTGATATCCCACGATCTTGGCGGCCAAGGTACGGGTCCCGTACGTGAAATTAATCTCTCACCAAATTGACCTCGCAATAGAGCCATTGTTTCATTGGCAATGTGAACCGGAGCGTCATCCTGTTGGAACCAAATGTTGTCGAGATCACGGGCAACAGTTTCAGACAGCAAAAAGTCCGTTAACATGGTCCGATAACGTGCGCCATTGATGGTAACGTTCGCACCTTGCTCATTTTTAAAAAAATACGGACAATCATTGACCACCAGCCCACAGACCGCACCAAACCGTTGTTTTTCTTGGATATATTGGCAGCTGGTGAACCTCCTCGGGTTGATCTTCTCCCCAAATACGGCGATTTTGCTTATTCACGAAACCGTGGAGTCAAAATTGGGCCTCATCACTGAACAAAATTTTGGTCGAAGTCAACTGATTTTCATCGATCTTACCAAGAGCCCATTCACTAAAACGGCAACGTGCAGGAAGATCATTCGGCTTTCCATGATGATTTGCCAATGAATATTGAACAACTTTGCCTTTGACAGCTGTCATGGATCACGCGTGATCCACACGAAAATCCCTATTGAAAAAAAGGTCTTAATGAATCACCCTTTATATATACTTATTAATGAAGAATTCCGTTTCGCCTCTCAAGTAGTTTGAAATGTAGATTGTTGACATTCTGCTTTCTAAATATGACCCTTAGGATATATTCTACCCGTTTTAGAACTGAAGTTCCCGATCTACCCCAATATCCGATACAAGCTTAATATTTGTGCTCCGTCTTTTCGGGTGGCATCGTGTTCTGATAGTAACCCAGACAGTACACGATTGGGGAAACCTATAAAGTTGTTAATTGGTGGGTCGTAGTCTAGCCGTACCGTTTTATTCTTTTTCTCGTCAGGTTGGTGTTTTCGGAACAACATTTCTGACAGGTACATGAGCTGCTTCGTTTCGGAGAATACTCTTATAAAAAGTCTGCTGAAAATTTGCTGTTAAGTTTTCGCACTTTATTACCGCCGAAATGTCCAGTGTCTGCAAAGCAAAGCGGTATTTTTTGTCGGACTTCTGTTGATTTTTTACAATAGTTTAAGTTGAGGCGCAAATTGTCAAGCTACAACCAACTGGCGGAATAAAAATAGTTTAACACATTGCTTAGATTAGTAGAGCGTCACTTTTTTCTTAAACAGCTTACAAAAACTAACTAATAGTGTAAATGGATTAGAAAAAAATGTAGGAGACAAGAATTTGTCTCTACCAACTATTATTTACGGCCGTAATAATGAGCATGCGGCAAAAGCCAAACATGCGCCCTACATCTAGTGAATTAGTACCTATTTTTAAAATAATATGGCGACACTGGTTTGCTTTGTTATCTGCGTCGACTTGCCAAAAATTGTTGGCCGTAACTTTTCGTGACTTATTTTCTTACATTCAAGTTTTTTTTTTTTGCATACCATCCGTTAAGAAATACGATTTTTGTGTTTTGTAATATTTATAATTTTATCGTGAAGATTTGCACACCGCAGATACTCAAAAAATATGTTCTGCTCACGATGTAAGAAAAATTACGACATGCCTCTTGTATAAACACATCATAATGCTCCTTGCTCCACTTTTGAGACCAAAATGGTAACAAAACGCTCACTGAAAATTCAATGTAACGCTACGCTTCACAAAACAGATACAACTTTTGTCTATGGTTTACCTTTTGGTTAACTTGTCTCATTATCTCGAATATTTTTAATGAAATATACATATTTTTTTTTTGCAACTTACCAAGAGAATTTTGAGTGAAGCTGCAGAAAAATATATCATAAAATGGTGTTAAATTTAAAACTAGATATCCGTTTAAGAATGTTTGAAATTCTTATAAAAAACCAGCCGGCCTCCCCTGCGCTCCGGCACGCTCGCTTCGCTGCTCGTCTAGATCTTCATTTTCTTCCAATGATTTATTTTTGTGGCGAATTCACGAAACACTATAATGACATGCAAATTTATCGGGCGAAATGCATTGGCACCTCTATACAACAATGCCATTCCTACACAGTATATGGCGTATACTAATTTGTTTGTTTCATTTGAGTATTTATACCCTGTACCGTATGGTACAAATGTTATATTAAGTTTGTGCAAGCCGAAAATGTATGTAATATATAGAAGGAGTCGTCGGAGACACCCCAAAGTTACCTAAAATATGATCAGGGTGAATAGAGAAGTCGATATACCCATGTCCGTCTGTCCGTCCGTCTGTCCGTTTGAACGCCTAGATCTCAAAGATGGTAAGACCTAGAGTAACCAAACTTTCATATTAGATCCCATATTATTCCATAGGAGGCAAGTTAATTTTATTTTTTTGATATCGGGGATAAATTATATAGCTCCCATATGGCTGTTTGAGACGACCTCGACAAAAAAAAAAAGGTTTTAGATGGATAACTCGTTTGTTCATAAAGATATCGTAACCAAATTTGGTATCCAAACGTTTTTAATATTTCCTAAGTACTGTAACAAATTTTATCAAAATTGGTTGACTATCTCATATAGCTCCCATAGGGTCGATATTCCAAAAAATCGATTTTAGAACCAAATTTGTTGTTTCGTTTGTTTGTTAAGATATTGGAACCAAATTTGATATTCCTAAGTTTTTTATAGTTCCTTAACAGTATATTAAATTTGATCAAAATTGATAGACTATATCATATAGCTCCCATAGGAAAAATCCAAAAAATCGGTTTTATAACAAAGGTTGTTGTGTTTCGTTCGTATGTTAAGATATTGGGACCAAATTTGACATTTGTAATTTTTTTATAGTTCCTAAGCACTGTACTAAAATTAATCCAAATCGGTTGACTATATCATATAGCTCCCATAGGACGAATCGGTCCAAAAAAACGTTTTTTATGCAAAATTCGATGTGTTTCGTTTGTTTGTAAAGATATTTGAACTAAATTCGGCATTCAGATCTTTTATAAGGTATTTAAGCATTGTGTCAAATTTTATTGAAATCGGTTGACTATATCATATAGCTACCATAGGAATGATCGGTCAAAAAAATTTTTGCTTAAAAATTCTTCTGTTTTTGGTTTTTTGTGAAGAAATCGGACTTTATTACAAGCTAGTGGTACAGGGTATCCTAAAGTCGTCCGCACCCGACTTTACGTCCGCCATTTTTTAAATTAAATAAGAGTAACGGGTTACCTTTGGCTTTTATCTTAATTATGAATGCCCTAGGCGGTAGATAGTCGCCACTATATCGTTTAATAGTAGACAGCGTAAAAATAAAAATATACATATTTTTGCTTTTTTGTTAGTTTTGAAAGAAATATTTACGTAATAATCTTTATTCGATGTTGCTGCTCTGAATGGCTGTAGCACTACATGTAGAATAGATTATATCCGAGGAGTTATGCTTTTGTGTCATTTTTCGATGACTGTTTACTATGGCGAAAGTGCGAGGTGCCATCACAAAAATAAGCATAACTTCTGCAGTTCTAAGAGTTACCGCAATTTATTTTTGCGTCTTTTCCAGCGAATTTCCACGCATAAAATGACATTCACACTTTTTTTTCAAAAGTGGGAGATCACTTTTCAATTTTTATATTTAAAATTAAAAATGATAAAAAATACAAAAAAAAAATTTTGTTTAAAAATTCCAATTTATTTTTTTTAAATTTAATATTTTATCTTTCATGGTAAAAAAAATACGCATCAATATCTTTATTCGTTTAGAAGATATGGCTTATCAAAAAATAGTCCAAAAATGATAAAACCGATATTCAGTTATCGATAACTCGATAAATAATCGAAATTTTGCAATGAAATTGGGCGTGGTTTCTAATGGCTAGCAGCTCTACCAACTGTGTAAAAATCATCAAAATCGGAGAAGGTCGCCAAAAAAATGGCCCGCTTCACTTATTTTCGCCGATGTACATAAATTGATTGCATATTAAAAATTGTTTAACATACCTTGACTTATGGTTCTTGATTGATTTTATTCATGCTATCCTTGGATAATTTCCTTCGGCAGTTGAAGCAAATTTTCTGTTTTAAAAATGTGCGCTATTAACGATATAAAATTGCGAATATGATGATATTATTTATTGAAATTTTCATTGTGGGAAACGGCACTGAAAAGTTAAATAAACAATTGAATGCTTCATATTGCACAATTGTTAACAATAGAAAACAATGTAACTTCATATCATAGAGACAATATATTAACGAACAAAATAAAAAAAATTAGACTGATCGGATAAATAGAGCCGGAGATAATCTATTCTACATGTAGTGTTATCGCGCGACCAGCAAAATTATGAATATTCATAAAATCGTTAAAAAATTGTTTTCGGTGAAATGCCGATACACATGTTCACTTATTTCATAAAATGATCCTTAAAAAAATTTTTGCTGAGATTTAAAAATCTGAAAAAAGTCCTATGGCCCGATCGGTCCTATGGGAGCTATATGATATAGTCAACCGATTTTGATCAAATTTGGAAACTATAAAAAACTTTTAAATGCCAAATTTGGTTAAGATATCTTTATAAACAATCGAATTAATTATCTAAAACTTTTATTTTTTTTCGAGGTCGTCTCAAGCACCAATATGGGAGCTATATAATTTATCCCCGATGTCAAAAAAATAAAATAAACTTGTCTCCTATGGAATAATATGGGATCTAATGTGAAAGTTTGGTTACTCTAGCTCTTACCATCTCTGAGATTTAGGATTCAAACGAACAGACGGACGGACATGGGTATATCGACGTCTCTATTCACCCTGATTATATTTTAGGTAACTTTGGGGTGCCTCAGACGATTCCTTCTATATGTTGCATACTTTTTCGGCTTGCACAAGCTAATAATTCACAACTTGTTTACGCACGTAATAGTATAAATGAAGCCTTTTCATTTCTTTCTACATATACACTATTTTCTTTGTTTTTATTATATTTGTGCATGTAACTTAATACTTTGAGAATATTTTTTGTCTTTGATCGCTTGGAATCCTATAGTAGCTTTTAAATGGCCAGTATTTTTTGACTGAGTTTCAATCGACTGTTTTTCAATATCGGCTATGGTATTTTGAATTAATTTGAATTTTTTTTTTGCTCGAGAGCCTGCTCCGATTCTGTACGGGCTGCACCTTCATTTAGCTCACATCTTTGTTGCATTAGAGATTCTAGTTCTTCATTTAATATTGTAATTTTATGTTTTAAGTCGTCGCAATGTTTTTGTAGCACTTGATGAGCAGGTAACTTCTTCACGTTCTTCGTTGTCAAGCACCATGTTGCATTGGTAATCGATTTCATCCATATCAAGCTCTCCATATTGATAGATAGACATGCTGCCTGAAGTATTTAAAGAGCTTGATAATGAATATATAACTTTCCAGTGGACAATATGTCTGTGACTCAAACGGACAAAAGTATCGCCAGCAGATCCGAAAATGATAGTCAAACGAATCATCTCTCGCTCAGTTTGTGGCAGAAAATACCTTCGTTTACGATAGTTATTAACAGGCACGAAACCGGACGAAACTCTCGCTAACTGAATCGTTAGCTATAGTGTCGCGCAACGCAAACGGGTCGCTTGCGACACTTTTGCAATATTGCCAACGATCCAAATCCGTATGTGTTGCGGTAAAATATTTTGTCCCACTCCCATTTAGTTCCAACTTAAGTAAAACAAAGAATTATAATATTTTATATATGTATTTAAAATGTAATATTAATAAAAATAAAAAACAAATATAAAAAAGGGTGCATTCATTGCGCTTATAAATAAAAAAAATAAAAAAAATATTAGCGCACCAAACCGTTGTTTTTCTTGGATGTAATGGCAGCTGGTGAACCTCCTCGGGTTGATCTTCTCCCCAAATACGGCGATTTTGCTTATTCACGAAACCGTGGAGTCAAAATTGGGCCACATCACTTAACAAAATTTTGGTCGAAAACAACTGATTTTCATCGATCTTACCAAGTGCCCATTCACTAAAACGGCAACGTGCGGGAAGATCATTCGGCTTTCCATGATGATTTGCCAATGAATACTGAACAACTTTGCCTTTGACAGCTGTCATGGATCACGCGTGATCCACACGAAAATCCCTATTGAAAAAAAAGGTCTTAATGAATCACCCTTTATATATAGTTATTAATGAAGAATTCCGTTTCGCCTCTCAAGTAGTTTGAAATGTAGAATAGATCTTTTCGGGTGGCATCGTGTTCTGAAAGTAACCCAGACAGTACACGATTGGGGAAACCTATAAAGTTGTTAATTGGTGGGTGGTAGTCTAGCCGTACCGTTTTATTCTTTTTCTCGTCAGGTTCGTGTTTTCGAAACAACAACTCTGACAGGTACATGAGCTGCTTGGTTTCCGAGAATACTCTTATAAAAAGCCTGCTCAAAATTTGCAGTTAAATTTTCGCACTTTATAACCGCCGAAATGTTCAGTGTCTGCGAAGCAAAGCGGTATTTCTTGTCGGACTTCTGTTGATTTTTTGCAATAGTTTAAGTTGAGGTGCAAATCGTCAAGTTACAACCAACTGGCGGAATAAAAATAATTTAATACATTGGTTAGATAGTACAGCGTCACTTTTTTCTTAAACAGCTCACAAAAACTAACAAATTGTGTAAATGGATTAGAAAAAAATGTAGGAGACAAGAATTTGTCTCTACCAACTATTATTTACGGCCGTAATAATGTGCATGCGTTAAAAACCAAACATGCTTCCTACATCTAGTGAGTTAGTACCTATTTTTAAAATAATATGGCGACACTGTTTTGCTTTGTTATCTGCGTCGACTTGCCAAAAATTGTTGGCCGTAACTTTTCGTGACTTATTTTCTTACATTCAAGTTTTTTTTTTTGCATACCATTCGTTAAGAAATACGATTTTTTTGTTTGTTAGGCTTACACTGTGAAATTATTTATTTATTGTAATATTTATAATTTTATCGTGAAGATTTGCACACCGCAGATACTCAAAAAATATGTTCTGCTCACGATGTTAGAAAAATTGCGATTTCATGCCTCTCGTATAAACACATCATAATGCTCCTTGCTCCACTTTTGAGTCCAAAATGGTAACAAAACGCTCACTGAAAATTCAATGTAACGCTACGCTTCACAAAACAGATTCAACTTTTGTCTATGGTTTACCTTTTGGTTAACTTGTCTCATTATCTCGAATAATTTTAATGGAATATAAATATTTTTTTTTCAACTTACCAAGAGAATTTTGAGTGAAGCTGCAGAAAAATATATCATGAAATGGTGTTAAATTTAAAACTAGATATCCGTTTAAGAATGTTTGAAATTCTTATAAAAAACCAGCCGGCCTCCCCTGCGCTCCGGCACGCTCGCTTCGCTGCACGTCTAGATCTTTATTTTCTTCCAATGATTTATTTTTATGGCGAATTCACGAAACACTATAATGACATGCAAATTTATCGGGCGAAATGCATTGGCACCTCTATACAACAATGCCATTCCTACACAGTATATGGCGTATACTAATTTGTTTGTTTCATTTGAGTATTTATACCCTGTACCGTATGGTACAAATGTTATATTAAGTTTGTGCAAGCCGAAAATGTATGTAATATATAGAAGGAGTCGTCGGAGACACCCCAAAGTTACCTAAAATATGATCAGGGTGAATAGAGAAGTCGATATACCCATGTCCGTCTGTCCGTCCGTCTGTCCGTTTGAACGCCTAGATCTCAGAGATGGTAAGAGCTAGATTAACCAAACTTTCACATTAGATCCCATATTATTCCATAGGAGACAAGTTTATTTTATTTTTTTGATATCGGGGATAAATTATATAGCTCCCTTATGGGTGTTTGAGACGACCTCGACAAAAAAAAAAAAGGTTTTAGATGGATAATTCGTTTGTTTATGAAAATATCGTAACCAAATTTGGTATTTGGTAAAGTTTTTTATGGTTCTCAAGTATTACACCAAATTTCATCACAATCGGTTGAATATATCATATAGCTCCCATAGGACGCATCGGTCCTAAAAATTCCAGAATTGTGCCGAAATGTTTATAAGTCCCGATGAAAATATATTGAATAATTATTCTGTGCAACTCCATATTTTAGTCATTAGCTGCGAAATTGTGAACAATGGCTACAAGAAGAGTGGAACATTGAATTCGGAAGAAATTCGCCAGAGCCTCATATATACCTCGGGGCCACAAATTATTACATTTTAATAAACAAAGTCAAATTGTGGCTCATTAAAAGCTCAGATCACATCGTTTTTTGACTTATACTCCTCTGCGAACACCATTAGTACTGCACTGTAAAATTCGTGCAGAATATTGCACACTCTGATGGCGAAATTCTGAACAGTTGTTTTACTGCACTGTACTTATTTGATTACATTCATATTTTTTCTCTTAAGAACCGATTTCAAGATTTTTTCGAAAAATTCACAATATTTGTTAACTTTTTGAGTTATTCATCAATATTTCGTGACACATTTTATGATTTGTATCGACATAAAAGACAATTCGTTCCTAAGGCATTCATATGCTCTTTACGGTGATTTACAATGTATACAGATTCTACAATATAGCGTAGCTTACTTTTCACAAAGATGTATAAAAATACTGGGCAAAAAATGCTTAGAGTAAAAGGTCACACTAAAATTTGATGTAGGGCTCATTTCGGGCTGGGACGGAAAATGTATGTTCACCAGCCCAATGCGACAAGGCAACAACAATGAGGTAACTTCGGGTGAAGTAAACAGCGATGTTTTTCAAACTTTGGTCAAATATTGCTACAGTGGAAACCTTGAAGTGCAGGACGAAAATGTTAACATATTGCTAGCTACTGTCTATAGATGGCAGATGGACTGTGCAGTCACAGCCTGTGAGAATTTTATGGCACTTAAAGTGGATTTATCCAACTGTCTAGGCATAGGCTTAATTGCAGAGCTGCAGAACTGCACCGCTTTGATGGAACTCGCTGTATAACAAGCATTTTGTAGTTAGTAAGTCAGAGTAAGGAGTTCCGAAAACTGAACGCTGATCAGCTGAGTAAGCTGCTGGCCAGTGATGATATTCAAGTACCACCGGAGGGATTGTTTTTCAGTGTCTTATGTCTTGGATGCAATATTATGAGCCAATCCTCAAACAGCACGTACGAAAACTGCAGGCCAAAGTGAGGCTGCCTCTTCTGAAGCTGTCTTTTGCGGATCGTGTGTATCATCATGTGAATGTATCCTATTCAGAAGCATTGGACACTTTTAAGGAAACTAAAATTACTACGTAATGATTATTTTGCGGCTGTTATGGATACTAAGCTTGGGAGACTTAAACCAATGTAATACTGCAATAGGAAGCCACCGTA
>JBAMAX010003114.1:0-100605 GCA_037043745.1 Chymomyza amoena
AATTTAAAGTTGCCTTCTGAATTTTCTGCATTTCTGTTCGCCTGGTAGTTCAGCTGCTTTGAAGACCCATTTTGTATGGAACAAAATTAAATTTTTTTTTTATTTTTTAGCTGTTTTCAGATTCAGCAGTGGTCGTATACATATACAATTTTTTTGCGTTTGTATTGAGCTTTTTGGGACGCTGCAACGATTTAGTTTTAAGCCTCTTACTTTGGTGGGTTACAATTTTTTTTTTTAATTTTTCGTACTGCTGTTTCTGAGCTGCCCAATCTCAAGGTCATTCGATTTAGCAATCTATGTGAGCCTGCAATTTCCACAACCCAACTGAGAACTTCCAAATTTAAAAAAAAAAATGTTTTTTCGTTTCAATTATTTATTTATATTTCTAACGTTTACATATTTAAGAATCTTTTTTTGTTGTTTTATTTAAATATATATATAGTACATAAATTGTTAAACTAACTAAATTTATCAAATAATATAAATAAACAAGCTAAAATTGTAAATAACAATATTTTATTATAATTTGTATAAATTTTATTATTTTTTGAAATAAAAATAAACTGAAATAACTTAAAAAACATGTTTTTTGTTTTTAAAAAACGAAATTTTGTTTCAGTTGCGCTGGGCTCTAAAAATGCATACATCAAATTTTCTAAACGAAGAAGGAAAGAAACATTTTGTTGTTGCTAACAACCTATTAAACAATCTAAAACCGTTGCTCAAATTCAAATAATAAATGTTTTTATAGAGCATTTGGCAAAAAAAAAAAAAAATTCCAATTGAATTTCACTAAATTTTGCCTCTGAACGGGTTTCAGCTACCAGGCGAACAGAAATCATAAGCAAGCGGCTGCAGAATAAAATTTTTTCTAAAGGTGTCACTAAAAGTATGCCACACTTTTTTTGCAAAAATATTTTTTATGCCAAAATTTTGTAGCATACTTTAAGTTGCTAATTTAAAGTTGCCTACTGAATTTTCTGCATTTCTGTTCGCCTGGTAGTTCAGCTGCTTGAAGACCATTTTGTATGGAAAAATTGCAAAAATAAATTTTTTTTTATTTTTTAGCTGTTTTCAGATCAAAGCAGGGGTCGCCAACATATACATATGCAATTTTTTTGCATTTGTATTGAACTTTCTGATTTATGGCTTTAGTTACTAATTAAAGTTGCCTGCTAATTGTTAGCCATTTCTGATAGATCGACTGTTACTTTGGTGGGCTATAATTTTTTTTTTTTTTCGAATTTTTCGAAATCTTAATTTTTGTTGAACTTTTTCGCAGTGCTGTTTCTGAGCTCCGCTATCTCAAGGTCATTCGATTTAGTAATCTTTTAGCTCCTGCAATTTCCACAAACAGGGGCGTAGCGTCGTGGGGTTATGGGGGTGTGACACCCCCCCCAAACATCCATCAGTTGGCAAATCTCGGATATTTCACGCAATATTCGAGAAATAAAAATTCAGAATCGGTAATTTGTTGAATCGAGTCGGTATTTTGAGGCTCATCCCCCCCACAACCCATCTGTAAACTTTCAAATATAAAAAAAGAGATGTTTTCGTTTTAATTATTTATTTATTTTAATAAAATTAAATAGCTATTACAATCCACTAAATTTAGCATTTCAGTTTTTAAATATAAATAATGCTTACATATTTAAACAATTTTTTGAAGTTTTTTTTATAAATTATATCCGAAGCATTTAATAAATATATATTTTTTTATTTTATAAGCAAATAATCAGAATAAAATTTATTTTAATGAATTGCCTTCCACTTGTTGAATAAAATCGCCAAACCAGCTCGAGGTGTATTAGTTTGGGTCCCCGTAAATATTATATATCACAGCTGAGTTTTGTTACTATTGTAAATCGGAATCTTGTTTAGTTCATCATTTCGCAAGGTGACTTTGGTTTTTGTAGTTGCTTCTTAAAGTATCTTGATTGGATTTTTATCAAAAAGCTTTTTCGCCAGTCTATTGCGGTGCCTTAATAGATATATTATATATTTATTTATTTATATAAAATTATAAAATAGAAATTTATTCTAAATTAGAAAAGATTTCAAGGTTGTATATTTATTCAAAGCGCTTTTGTTGAATTGAAAAAATGTAGCTTTATCTTTATTTGTTCCTTTTGTTCTCAAAATTTTTTAGTTCCAAGAACTTTCCAAATTTAACTCCAAACTTGCGAAGCCGCTTATAAGTAGTGATTGCATTACGTTTTACTAATTTTATTTAAACATATACAAAATATTGCTTAAAAATAAAAATTAAATTTAAAAAAAAAAATAATAATAATAATTTTTAAAACTATTTATACTAATTTTGAGTTACATTTTTGCTAGTTCTTAAGTATATTATTGTATGATATATTTAAATGAATAAACAAATAGATAATAATTTTTACATAAAACATTTCCTGGAATACATAAATATTATGCATGCATAAATTAATTTTGTTTTTAATAAATAAATTGTATAGAGATTGTCATGTGTCCACAGTCATGGGTTGAAAATTTCATATAGGGTCCTCGCAAAATTTTAAAAACAGCGCACATATCTGAAAAAAGAAAAAAAAAAATATTAATTAACAAATAAAAATTATTATTAATTTTAAAATTTAAAAATATATTAAACCAATCCGATCGCAGCTCGCAAAAATTGTAATCATGGAATACGTCGCGTTGGGGGACCGCTCCTAAACTAACAATTTAAATACAAATAGTCTAATTAAGCAACAAAGATGAACTTAAAAACAAAATTAAGAAAATACTTCAAAACTTTCATAGAATTACTTCAAAAAATTTGCATGTAAAATACGACCGTCAACGACGTCTGCCCTCGCGTGTCCCCCAACGCGACGTATTTTTTTTAGAATTATTAATAGATTCTTAGGTACTTTAACATTAAGTTTCTTTTATTATTTTTTACTTTTTAAATGAAAATTACTTAAGTTCTTGTATCGGTTTTTTAAATTTTTTATTTAATTTTTTATTTCATACTTTTTATAGGTAGGTTAGGTTAAGTTAGACTTTAGTATATTACAATATATATCTCAAGACGTTTTTGGTGGACTTGTGATAGACGAAATATCGATGGTGTTTTATGAAGTTTTACGAAGTATTCATCAACTATATATATGGTGTTTTATGAAGTTTTACGAAGAATTCATCTACGTTTACAAGAATTAAAAATATCTCAAGAAGCTTTTGGTGGCTTGTGATAGACGAAATATCGATGGTGTTTTATGAAGTTTAAACGGCTTAACCGATTTTCATCAAACATGTCTAGGAACACTTGCACATAAGTCACCTTTAATACAAAAAAAACTAAAATGAAATCACTGCATGCGTTCGGGAGTTATGATGCCATAGACAGACAGACAGACAGACATTAAATGATTGGCAAGCCCATTGGCATTTCATATGGCTATACGTACATCTAATTGCATAATTTGTTGACAAGCATCATTATCGTATTTAATAGATTTGCTGTATTTTTAGCTTCAAATGGCCATAACTTCTAAACGCGAAGAGATAGAGCAAAAATAACCTCAGATTAGAATCAGTGACGTCGTCAGCTACAATAGGACCAAATTTTAAGCCAATCGGACAAAGTTGATGTTTTTCTCCCCACTTTTACTCCCCACAACTTTTAAACGGCTCAACCGATTTTCATCAAACATGTCTAACAACACTCGACGAAATATCGATGGTGTTTTATGAAGTTTAAACGGCTTAACCGATTTTCATCAAACATGTCTAGGAACACTCGCACATAATTCACCTTTAATACAAAAGAAACTAAATTGAAATCACTGCATGCGTTCGGGAGCTACGATGCCATAGACAGACAGACAGACAGACAGACAGACAGACAGACAGACAGACAGACAAACAGACAAACAGACACGTCAAACTTATAGCACCCCTCTTTTTGCGTCGGGGGTTAAAAAATAGATTTCCATACATTATATACATTTCCATATTACATATACGAGGTGTGTTCAAAAAGTAAGGTGACTTTCGCGGGCAACGTATTTTCGATTATCGATTTTTTTGTTTTGTTGTGTTGGTACAATCTTCTCGAGCATCTGTCCCGAATTTCAAGTGAATGGCATTTTTTGTTTGGTTGTGAGAGTCGCAAAGGTTATAAGTGATTTTTTTTTCGGTCTTGGCTCTTCTGGACGCTTCCATTGAGACGAAAATACGTTGCCCGCGAAATTGCTTAAGTTGCCTTACTTTTTGAACACACCTCGTATATGCTCCTCGTATCTACTATTAAACAATTTAATCAGTGCAGCCAAATTCGCGCAGTTTCAGGCAGCACTTTTTCAAAAATATTCCATCATGGCGAGTTGTGTATATTAATTATTTATTTGCACAAAACAAAAATTTAATTAGCGATATTGTATTTGCTGCAGGTGGAGCAGTGCTGCCCAGCCGAAGGTTTGTAACCTTGCTAAATACAGCTGTTTAAGCCAAAAGACGGTTAAGTTTGAAAAGGATTTTATTGGACGTTTGTTGCTAAAGCGCGTGTATATAAAATAAATTAGATAAACAAACAATTAGTTCACACACTTTGTGTGGGAAAATGATTAAAATCGTGACCTTCACATACAAATACATTTTGCGCACATATTTTTAATACCATTAGTTCTAAGCTCTTTGGCAAAAAGACCGCAGCCAGAATTATTTGATAAGCTCCGACGCTAGTTTCTCATAATGCAAAGCACTATTCGTATAACTTGGTCCCGATAAGCGTATGAAATGGATATTGCTCATTCTATATAGAAATAATATTTGTTTTTATGTAGGTACCTTAAGTAACTTGATCAGCTGATTTGGATAAACTTGGGAGCAAAAAGCTGCGGGATTTATAATAAGTTTGCAATTGTTGTTTACTGCGGGTTTTAAAAATATATTAAGATAAACTTGGTATGTTATATAAATTATTAAAATGCTATTTTACGTAACCTAAAGGAACAACAAAACTGCGTCTTCTATTGGCACTGGTCATGCCGCGCATATATATTCCCTTCCTGACGTCTCGATCTGCTCTAGATCAGATCTTAAGATCACGGAAATTTTTCATAACAAGAAATTTAGATCCCTTCTTCCAAGTCGGGAGACTTAAGCTGATGGCAACCCCTGTGGAAACCTCCGGTAGCAACAATAGTTCACGGATGGGTCCAAACCTGAGCAGGGTATAGGTGTTGGAATCGTTGGACCCAACACCAGAATCTCTAACGCAATGGGCATCTGGCCCAGCGTCTTTCAAGTGGAGATTCATGTCATAGAGATCTGCGCCCTAAGTATTCTTTTGAAGGGAACTAGAGCAGCAAACATCTGCATTTATTCAGATAACTAAGCTGCTATTAGGGAATTATCATCCTGGAGCATCTCCTCCAGGATGGTAAAAGAATGCCATAACTACCTCCAAAACCTGTCCGCCTGCAACCCGGTTGGGTACCTGGACACTAAGGAATGAATGGTAATACGATCGCTGACGATTTAGCACGACAGGGTGCCTTCACCCTGACTACATCTTCTGCGCCGTTTTGTGGTATTGGTTGGTCCACAATCAAAACCATAATAAACAAATGGGCTGCAGGAGAACATAGGAGATACTGGTTTTCCTTAAGTAGTCAAGTCAAGTAAAAGTGCTTGTAAAACCTCTGGATACGATCCAGACAAAAGGTCTTGGCAGAGCGGACCTAAAACTCCTGGTAGCTTACCTATTTGGCCACCACACTTTAGATACCACATACAGAAAATTGGCCTATCGGACTCTTCAGAGTGCAGACTCTGTCTAGAAGACGATGAAAGCACCAGACATATTCTCAGTGACTGCCCAGTGCTGGTATGGGACAGAGCTTGTCACAAGGGAAAGGAATGGATTAGTCCCTTCCATCTCAGGTTAATACCAACAAAAGACCTACTGCTTCATTCATTTATGCGGAAAACAGAAATCCTTTTGCTTTAATTTAAGGGTATGGTACAAAAGACCTTTTGGTCGCAGTCTCCCACCTCTTTGTGAGAAATCCTTTCGGGGGAAAAAATGTATTTGTAGATTAGCTTAGTTAGACAGAGGTCCCTCGAAGACCTTTTGGTCCAGCCTAATAAAAAGAAGATGTACTACAGAGAAAGCTGGGGAAGAGGGTGCTTGGGTGTAATTGGTTGGAGCAGCTGCTGGGCGCCCTCCTTGCTGTTTATCTTCCTCCTTGCTAAACGATTTTAAGGCACGTCTGCAAAAATTGCCATAATTCCTAACCAGATAAAGAGATTCTCAAGCATTTTAAATCCGTCAAAGTACAGATAACAAACATCAAAAAAATTAATTTATGTTTTTTCATGAGCCTAATAAACAAAACTATGTCGACTTTGGTCGATACCAGTTTAGGTTAGCTTAGTTAGATTGCTCAGTCTACGCCGAGAACATCCAGAGACCATATGATCCATTGTGCCTAATTTATGTAACATCAAAATTGTCGCCCAAATCAAACAGCAGAGATTAAGATGGCTGGGGCATGTGCATCGAATGCAGGAGAGCTACCCCACGAGGCTAGCTCTGTATAGCGACCCAGCTGGCGCTCGACGTCGTGGTAGACCGAAGCAGCGTTGGTTTGACGCTGTACAGAGGGATATAGATGCGATGGGCATCCGCGACTGGAAAAATAATGTGGAGAACAGGGAAGAATGGAGGCGAGCGATATAGGCCTAAGCCCACATGGGGTTCCTCGCGCCATAGAAGAAAAAGAAGATTTTATAGGATGAAAAAGCATGAAGGAAGCAGCGGGTGACTTGACTTGGAAGCTAGCAAGGCTGTGTGACAAAGCCAATGGGCGATCCCAAACTCGTTTATTGCTGAGTAGGTTCAGTAAAAGTGGCCAGATGCGCTAGGGACAGATTTGTCAGCCTGCCCAAATCTTCGAAGATGGGTTTTTTAGATATTGGATGCGTTTTCTAAGAAGTGCAGAAGAGTCACTTAGTAGATGTTTGAAGCTTTCTAGCAGCTTCTCAGCTCCTTAGCTGCGACAGAAGTGGTGAGCGGCCACATGCGTTCCCTTAGGCCATTTGGCGCAGTAGAATCTTACAACAACTCCATCTTGGTCTCGTTCTTGTGGAAACGCTGGAGTTTAAATGTAATTTAGCTGCTAGTAGTGCAGATGAATTCCGGGTAAGCTCGTGCATCCACTTGTTACCCGGTACATCGCAGGGCCCTGGGATCCAGCAAAAGGTGGGACAAAGAAACTAAGAAGCCTAACAAGACGCTACATATTATTTTGAGGTTACGAGTGAATTGTTCTTTTCCAAATATGTTTCCAGTTCAGTGGTGGAGGCACGGAGGGCTTTTGGGTCCAGAAGTTCCCAATTGTTGTAAAAAAGCATTTTGTGATCTTTGATATACTCTACATAGAGTTTGGGGTGAATTCGGAATTGTGGTGAATCCGAACTGATAAGCCTAACAAGACGCTACATATTAAATTTGGTGGCTCTAAGATCTTAAACTAAAAAATTTTGATGTTAAGACGGAATTGTTTTCTTTTAAATATGTCTACAGTTCAGTAGCGGATGCACGGAGATTTTTTGGATCCGTACCTCTTAAATGTTGAAAAATTGGGTTGACAGTTTTTTGCGATCTCTGATATACTCTATAAATAGTAGCAAGTGGGGTGAATCCGTAAGTGTCGAAAAGAACCAAATAATTTTTTAGAATATAATTTTAGCACGGGCTTCAACTGTTGCTGAAAATTAAAAAAAAAAGCGAAACAAGTCCGTCCAAACCGGTTCCAAGCTCCGATAATTTTTTTGAAATGCTCTGAAAATCGACCAAAGGAGCTCTCTTTCAAACGTTTTTCCTTTTTTTTTAATAAAATAATTTTTTCGTGCCATTTCATTGGGTAAACATTTCAATGTATTATTTAAGTACTTTTTTGGCCAAAAATAAAGAAATAAAATTTTTGCGATGAAAGTTTGTGGCGGTTTCAAAAAATTTGAAAGTCACGAATTTGACATTTTTTGCTCGGAGATCAATCTACCTGACAAAAAATCTTCGTATCGTTCGGAAATTTTGACACAATGGAGCTAAGTTAATGCCCTGAGCTACAAAGCTTTCAATTGTGAAATATTTTTGTCACTCCAAAACATTTAGGCATAAATTCTTTTGAATGCACTCCAACACATCGGAGTGCACAATCCTGAATCCGCGACAGCTCTAGTTCTGTATTTTGATACTTCTCTCTAAGTATATTTATAGAAACAAAATAATTTCGAGCTGGTTCAATTTTTCATTCACAGAGTATGTTCTATAACTCATACTTTCCGCTGGGTTCCTTCGCTCGTACTTAAATATTAAACTCTTGTAGAATGATTATCACCGTTTAGTTCTATAGCCCGGTATGAGCTTTGGCCTTTTCTACAATCTTCCACCATTCGTTCGGATCTTGTGCAAGATCCTTCCAATTTCTTATACCGATTGTTCTAACAATACATATTGAAAATAGACAAAAAAAACCTACTTTATATAGTACATACATATGCACATCTATTGTTTTGGTTATTGTAATCGTTCTACAAACTGACCACGACCATGTCAGGAGGCAACCACAGACGATAACTTTCTTATCTCATTTTTAGCACACATGTTTGGTGGTTGGTTGAGATCGGTTGGTTTTTTGGTCACTCATGAGAACTTGTTTTTATTTATTTATTTTATTTTTATAAACAAACAGCTGTTAATTGGAAATTCGTCGAGAAATGATAGCGCACAAAAATGCAACTGATAATGACAATGTACCTAAGAGAGTTACTCTCTGAGTGCCTCTCTTAAAAGGCGCTTTTAAAGAGTAAACGAAAGCAAAGAAAATAAAGAGTAAAACTTTGTGGACAACGCACGACAAATACAGCGACAGGCTCCACCCACGGATTAGTGAACTTCAGGTTACAGTTTGCGCAGGTGCGTTATTTAAGAGCGTATGAAGTTGTGAGCGTGTGACGTCATTGTACCAATAGTGAGTAAAATAAGAGCCAATTAAAAAGGTATTTTAGTTATTATTTTAAAGCAAATCAAAATATTTCTGTTTCAAAATTCTAAAGAGCTTAGCGTTTTCATTAAATATGTACTTAAAATAATCGGAGTTTATTTGTGAAGTATACGAATAAGATTTTAAGTATAGGCTAAGCTTATATAAATTGGTTCATAATATGTTAATTATATGGATAACTATATTATTATAAGGCTGATTATAAGGCAGCTTGTTTTAAAAATCATATTTGGTAATAATTATTTCATAGGTCTAATATTAAGCTTAACGACTTTAATAAACGCTTTTTGTACATAGAACATAGAAGTTCCCCGGGAAGCCCCCGATCCCCATTCAGGATCGTATAGACCCACAAAAAAATTAAAATTTAACACAGCAGCACTGAGAATAATATGTAGGAATAAAATATTACCGGAATTTCGAAAAAAAATTATTATTATAGATATAGATTTTTCTATGTGGTATATGCAAATAAAAAGGCTATCAATATCGTAATTTCAGCTAAATTTGTTTAAAATCAAATAATAAAATTTGCTCAAAAGTCATTTTTGTATTATTTCAAGTAAGAAACTTATTTCAAAATGATTTTTAGAACAAAGTTGATAAAACCCATGAAAAATCGTGACGTAACAGTATGAGGTGTGTTGTTATTGCATATTTAAGAGTAGCGAGTGATTCCGAACAATTGTAAAAATATATATTTATTTATTATTTATACCCCTTGTATAACAAACTGGCCTTAAATTATAAGCAAAATAAAAATGAATTATTGAAAAATAAATCGAGAAAAAAAGATAGATATGAAGTTAGCAGCGTGGGTCTAAGCCAGTGGCGGATCCACGGGGGGAGGTTTTCGGGTTCGGATTTCCCCCTTCGGGATCAGAAAACCCTAATAAAAATATTTTTCACAATTTTTTTTTGCTTTACACTTACAATTAATTCAAGGATAAAAAGACAAGGTTTAAAATCAAAAACGAAAATAATCTCGTTTATTTGATCTCATGTCTACAAAATATCAATAATTCATGTTGTATAAGTTTCTCTGGACAGATTTCTCTGGACGCCCCCTTACCAAAATCCTGGATCCGCCCCTGGTCTAAGCAGCTATGTTGGTAGAGCATTGGATTCTGAACTTTTAAAGTCGGCTCTAGTTCCAGGAGTTCCATTTTCTCAGTCGAGCCAAAAGTTTTTCTACTTTTTTCCTTTTTTTTAATGATTATTTCATATAACTAGTATAAGTTTTATAATAAATGGTTTTATATATATATTTTTTAGCTTAGGTATTACATTACTTCGTTCTTGACAAGGGTCTTATGCACGTGTTCTAATTTTTGAAGAGAGAAACTCTAAATTGTAGAATATTTTGAATGATTTTAAGTTTTGTTCTATTATGTATTTCTAAAATCATTTTAAAAATAAGCGCTTTCAAAAAGTATTTTATACTAATAGTAACAATGTCTAGAGCAATTTATTCTTTATTTTTTTTCCTTAAATTGTCAAATTCTACTTAATTTCTGCCAAAATTGTATTTTTTTGAGAAAATTTTAACTAAAATTAAGATTGATTATTTTGAAGTTACAGTATTATAGAGCTGTGGCTTTAAAATTACGAGCTACTTAGGCTTATGCAACAATAACACAGCTTGTCAGTTGCTGCCAATATTTAAGCCAATTTTGTAAAGACAGAGGGGCTAAAGGCCTGAAATAATAATAGAATAAGCTTAAGTGTTTTGTTTTAAGCACCCATTGATAATTAATAATCTTTTTGACTAAATTACCTTCTAATTTTTAAAAAGTTGCGTATTTGTGTTACAATCTTAGCCAACAAGTCAAAAAGATGATTTCAATGGGTGCTTTAAACAACACACTTAAGCAGATTCTATTAGCCAGATTGCCGCTTATTTGTCTACCAATTAAGGACAAGTAGTGCAAAATCATTAACTTATTTCGTGCTCTATTTCAATCAAAACCAGATCCTTGGCTTAAAAGTGTGACGTCACGCAAAGAGCGCGCAAAGAAGTTGCGCAGTTGCTGTCAAGTTGCTGCTCCTGGGCTCCACCCAATGGCAGCAGCCAGCGTCTCTGCTCAAGAGTGGTCAGAACAGCAGCCAAAACAAAACAACAATGCACCACCATGACCTACAAATACAAATACACACACGCACACACACACACGTCTGCATGAGCACGCATGCTGAGAGCGAGCCAATCAACATGCTGCTTGCACATAACGGTATGCAGGCAGCATAAAAGCCGAACACTGCTGATTGGCCAAAATGGCAGTGCTGGCGCTGCCGCTGCGCTGCTTTTGTTGCAGTCAAGTGAAAGCTGTGGAGAGCACAATTGCTGAATTGACACAGCTGAAGAGCGTGCGCAGAGAGCTGCGCATGAGCAGGCAGCACTTTTTGTTGTTGCTGTGAGCTTATCACAGCTTAGGCTGGCGCATATTGTTGTTGCTGTTGTTGTAGATGCTGATGACGCTGTTGATGACTGGCTCTTGCTGAGCTCGGCTCGGCACGCTAACTGGTTGACGCCTGCTAATGCTGCTGCTGCTGCTGCGGCTGCGTTGGCGGCGCTGTCGTCGTCATCGTCATCGTCGTCAGCGCCGCTCTCTTTGTGTCGCTTGTTGCCGCGTTGCGTTCGTTGTTCGTGGTTCGTTGTTCTATGGGTTAAGTCGCCGCTGGTGGCCACGTTAAGTGTCAGAAACGATTTAGTACGACACGCGAACGCACCTGTTTTTTTTTGTGTTGATTTTTTTGCCGAGCCAATGCAAAGCGTTTGTTTAACGTCAAGATCAAACATATTGCTTTTTTTTTTTGGAACTAAACCGTGCCGCGTGTGTGTGAAAAATGTTTTTAAACTAATGCATATAACTTGGCTAAAAAAAAAACCCGCTTATGAAAAGCCCAAAACTAAAAGCGCGCGTAAACAAATATCAAATACATAGAATAATAAACAAAAAAGTAAAAACCCCAAGCGCCGCTTAGCTATAAAATGTAATAAATGGAATTCTAAAATTGTTGCTCATAATAAATTTTAACAATAAATGCATGAAGCGCGCTTTACATGCTTTATTTTGAATTTAACCGGTCTGTGTGCTAATTGTTGTTGTTGTTGCTGCAGTTACGGCGAACTCATTAAGAAATCTTTAAACGTTGCCAAAATAATGCTAATCAGTTCAAATAAACTGTATGCTACTAATAATTTTTAAACAATTATATTAGTATTGTTATTGTTGTTGTTGTTGTTGCAGTGACTCATGTTGCGTGAGTGGTTTACGCAGACCAGCAGCTTATCAGCATAGTTATAGCTAGAACGCGCCACAACAACAGCAACAACAACAGCAGCAAAAACTATGTTGCTAAAAATGCATTAGTACAACAAAAACAACAACAGCAACAACAAATAGTGCCAGCCATGCAGTCATTTCAAAATACAAACAACAAATTTATTTCAATAATTAAGTGTTAATTTGTGACTAATTTTTGTTAACAAAAGCCAGCTACACAACAACAACAAGCCTGCATTTAGCCTAAAAGCGGGCAACAATTTTACACTCCGTTGCTGCAAAGTGCGTAAAAAGCAGCGTACATAAATTTAAAGTTTTTTTATTTAGCCGCATGCTGCCAGTGTTGCCAAGTGCTTAAAAAAACAGTGTAAAAACTAGCAACCGTAAACGTTAGCAGCTCACAGTGCTGCCAAGTACGCAAAATATAAAAATAAGTGCAACAAAATTGGCGCCTAGTAGCCGCTTTATCAAGCCACACCGAATGCATTTGCCCAGCGGAGCGTCCGCTACAACAACAACCACCAGCAACAACAATAACAACGACGGAGTACAACGCATCATCGTCGGCAGCGGCGGCGGCGTTGGCGGCAGCATCCTATATACAGGCAGCAGTTCCAATTGCCATACCAACACCAGTACATTAGCTGTGGCGCCCGTTAGCATCGCTGGACGACGCTTGGGTCGCACCAGCGGCAGTGCCAGTCAACGCAGCATGGTGACATCCTCGGTCTCACCAACGGATTGGACAACGCCGGCCGATTGCAAAAGCGCTACGTCTGCGGTCATGTGCGAGGTTATACTATCGAGTAATGCCAGTGTGGGCAGTAGTTCGCCAACAGGTGGCGCCAGTAATGGCACCGCAAATAGTGGTCACAGTAACCAGGGCGGGAACCACAGTAATAACAGCAGCAGCAACAATAACAACAACAATAATAGTAGCAGTAATAATAATAACAACAACAACAATGCAGTGCATCAGGATTTACCTTGGATGGAGCGTTTTGTGTTAGAACGACAGCAGGAATATCCCGGTGAATTGGGTAAGCACAGCTACCAGAGCCAAATCTTATGGTCTATAATAGAAGATCAATCGATAAGAAGATGAGTTTAGTCGTAGTGCAGATTTTGAATATATATTTTTTAATGAATACCAACTAGAGAGTTCAGTGGGACACCCTAGGCAAAGCTATACTGAGTTCCTTTGCAGGCAGCGTAGTTCAGAAATTTCTCGATTGTCATCTTGGCAAAGAGCTAGTTAAAAATCCGGTCTAAGTCCGCTCAATGTGACATCCTAGGCAAAGCTATACTGAGTTCTTTTGCTGGCAGCGTAGTTCAGAAATTTCTCGATTGTCATCTTTGCAAAGAGCTAGTTAAAAATCCGGTCTAAGTCCGCCCAATGTGACATCCTAGGCAAAGCTATACTGAGGTCCTTTGATGGCAACATAGTTGAGAAATTTTGCGATTGTCACCTTTGCAAAGAGCTAGTTAAAAATCGGTCTAAGTCCGCCCAATGTGAAAACTGTTAGATCATTTTAAGAGTTTTAAAATTTTTCAAAGTTTAACTGAAACTAGTTGCGAATTATAGGCCCATAAATGTAAAGATTTAAATAGAATTCAACTAGGCCAAGTAAATGTGGTGTCATATTTTCAAAGTGTGTTCTTAATTGGAATATCGTCGAGGGGATGTTAGGAGATGGTAAATGCGCCTTCTCATCAATCTTATTATTGGAAACCTTCCTATTTGTTCCTCAACAGTATTTTTATTAAAAAAACTTTACAAAGTAGTTATAAAATTATTGATTTGAGATAGTTTAACATAATTTTTTAACAGGTATTTTTTTTAAGATGATATATTGAGTAGAAATCAACTACAATTCGAATTCTCAAAAAATATACGTTTTTCAACATCATTAATAAGAATATTGCCATCATGGCAAATATGTTTAAAAATAATGTGCCAAAAATATTAAAAAAAAATTAATTTATTTAAAGCACAATCTTTTAAAACCATTTATTGCCAAAAATATGTTAGATCTCTAAATTTTAAAACAATAACTCTTGCACTATCAAAGGGAGCAATTGATTAGAAAACTTAAGGGCAACCCTGTAATATTTATAAATTTTTTTATTTATTAATTTAAATATACAACAAATTCTGCTTTTACACTGTCTATACGTTCCAGAAAAAATCGTGTAACAAAAGATATACAGTAAATCCTTAAGCTGCTATAAAAATAAATTCGTAAGGCAAAATTCCTAACTAGATTTCCAAAAGAATAGGCTAATAAAAATATTTTTCTTTTAAATTTTTATTAAAAGCTTTTCTTAATAGTTTTATTTTAAAACCGTGTAAAAAAAGAGCTTTTCGCTTAAGACCTTGTTGGACCCTCCTTTCTTTATATTTGGCATAGAATATGACCAGTTTCCAAATCACTTTTAGAATTTTATAGAAATCTGGTCATACTGGTCAAACTTTGCATATAGAAAAAAGCCAAAGTGAGCTTTAAAGCTCATTTGCATTTTAGAAGAAGCGAAGCCTCCAAAAGGATCGTGGTTCGTAGGCGGCTGCCTTTTTGCCTATATAATTAATGCGGAATTCCTAAAAAAGACTTTTTTATTAATTGCACTTTATCATTAACATTTTTTTTGATTTGTGTGCCGTTTAAATTTTTTTTTTTTGAATACAGAATAACTTCGAATTTAAAAATACTTTTTAAACTCGCATCTCTCAGTTCGTTAGTAACCATTAGGGAGCAAAAATATATATTTTTTTTTATATTATTATACAATTTCTAAAACATTTACTCATTGTCCAAGTGTTTGTTTGTAAATAAATTATCATTAAAAAAAATATATATAAAAATTAAAAAAAATCTGATTAACAAATTGTTGCTAGGTAAATTGACGGTGACTAACATCGTCTAAGACTGATTCATCCAACCATCAATAAATCAAACTTAAATTGATAGTTTTTTAACTTATTATAATTTCGCTTTCAACATAAATAAAAATACAGCTCTCAGATATGAGAGAACGTTGAAAAATACAATAGGCTTGGAAATTTTTTTTAAAATTTAAACAAAAATTTTTGTGCGGCACTGCGACACCTTCACCCTGCTCAGTTTTGGATCCATCCGTGAACCAATGATGCCATCGGAGGTTTCCATAGGGGCTGCCATCAGCCCAAGTCACCCGACTTGGGAGCAGAGATCTGAATTTCTTGTTATGGAAAAGTTCCGGGATCATAAGATCTCATCTAGAAAAGAACGACACGTCTGGAAGGGTATATTTAAGTGCGGCATGACCACTTGCTAAGTGACTTCTCGGACATTTACGGTCCTTAATTTTTAATTTGGAGATGCTTCAGTAGATCGTTTCTAGGATAATTTAATCGAGAATAGAGAAAGAGATTCTTTTATCTAGAAAAAATAATACAGTATCGAATATTGTTGCTCTTAAATTTGTGGAAATTAAAAACAAATTTTTTATGGGATTTTTTAATGCCAATTGGTTTTTATTATATAAAGATTTTTTTGTATTTGTAAATTTTAAAAATTGTTTGATAAAATATTCTTTTCAATAAGTTTTAGGCTGCACTTTCGTTTCTGTTTCAAAATTGTCTACACATAAAAAAGTGTTCTCCATAATCCAGTAACAATTTCCATTCAACCAATTACTTATAGTTTTATAAACAGATCGTAATTTATAAAAGAAATAAATAATAAAATCCTGTCCATTATTAATTTAAAAAATAAAAAAAAAAGTTTCTTTTTGAGTAATTCGTTTAAAAAGAAATCTTCAAATAAGACTTCGTTAGAAAATTCCAATAAAATGATAACGATATTTTTATCTTAGTTAAGAATTAGACTGACAATTTTAACACAATGTTGGGATCATTCCACTATTTTATCATATTATTTTAAAAGGTATGGTCACCTTAAAATTCGGACAATTTTTTTTTAAAGACAGCTTTGATTTATTTTTGAGCCCGTCTTTTTTTTTTTTTTGAGTGCACTCGTCCTGTCACTAAGTTCAGCTTTTGAGTCACTTTTAAGGCTTCCTCGAGGAGCTGCAAAAGGCGCGCTTCATTTTTGCCTGTCATTCGATGCATTCCCAAGTGCGAAAATTGATATCAATAATTGTTATTGATATGAGCATCACGCACGAGTCTCAGTTTTTTTCTTTTTATATACATATTTTTTAAACCGTCCTTATAGATACTTTCATTCAGTGCGTTGAGACAAAATATCAATGACCCGAAAAGGTTTTCTCATATACTTAGGTAATGAAATCTTGCCGCGCACGCCAAGTTCCCAAGGTTGTCTTCTCTAGAATATGAAGTGCTGGACATAACCAGTTTGCAGTACTTAATCCTGTGGCGGCATCAATTGATGGTAGCTAATATGACGCCAGCTAGTGAGGTGTGAAAGGCTAACTAACGCCCTGTCTGAAAAGTCACATAATATTTGGTTTGTTTTTATCTAAAGTATATCAGTTTTTGACATTGGATTGACAAAATTTGGAGCTCGAGGAACTGGATTCTTTTATGATTTTTTATTTTGTTTAGTGGCGAATTTATATTTTTGCAGCCCCTGGGCAATCCATAACTTGCCGCCCTTTTTTCACAAAAAAAAAAAAATATTATAAATAAATAATAATAATAAATGCGATTGTGATTATCATCAGTGCTTTATTACAATATAGTTGTAGTAGGTAGTGGTAGTAGGTGACTCAAATTCTGCCGCCCCTCAATTCTGCCGCCCTAGGCTACAGCCTATGTTGCCTGTTCCTTAAACCCGCCACTGACAAATTCTAATAATCGTTTCATAAATAATTTTTGACGGTCTTAACAAAATTTTTCTTTTCGTGAAAGTTGCTCAGGAGCGCAGATCAAAAAATATTTCTCTTCTGTGGTCTATTTTAAACAAAATCTGAAGAAATGGAGGTTGCGACCCAGAGAGGAATGCTCTGTACTCGTTTTCGCTGAATATTGGTTCATTTTCATCAAAGATTATTTTTAAGAATCTTTATTATCTTTCTCCTGGAAAATATTGTTAAAGGAAATCCCAGCTTGTTGCTGCGATATAATTTGCAATCATTCTCAGACAGTCCAATCTGTCTAATAGCTCCTCTAGGTTGTAATGGAAATAATTTCCATGATTCCTTTTCATGAGTCTACATATGTCACAGGAACAGAACAAGTGCTCAGTAATGATTCGAACTCCTCCTCGTCTCTACAAAAGAGATCGAGGACTAATCCTATTTTAAACAGAATCTTTATGGCTCTTAACTCTAAGCTTAATAAATATTATTGGTCCAAAAATTTAAATTTCGATACTAGGTATCATTCACAACCAGAAAAAGGAAATCAAAGCGTGATTTGGAGCAGCATTTTTGGTTTAGGTTTTTAAATTAAGAGCGGGAACGTATTAATACAATTTTTATTTGAGACATCTATCCAGACAACCAGAATATGCCCTCAAATAAGTTATATATAAGGACGAAAATGATTAAATACCTACTTCATAATAGAATTCACAAAAGATGTTCAGGATATAAAGCTAACTCTATGGGAGCGTAAGGATTATTTTTTGCGAATTAGGTTTTGAGGGGTTATACTAACTTTCAATGGCTTTGTAAAACACACTTAAGGAAAATATATTTATCCAAAGTTTTGACTGTGTCTAAAGAGTGTTACAGATCCAAATTTATAAAAACTGGATTTTTTTTTGAATGATGTGGCATCATTTAGAAGACATTTTACCTATGAAAATCAGTTTTTAAACAAATAAATATACAATATAATTTTTTTTTTTTTAACAAGCATCTTTAATCTTAAAATAAGCCAAATAAAAACTTAAAGTGCTGGCCAGAATTTTAATTTTGCAATTTGTATCATCTTATTTTTACTTCTTATGAAAATCTGTTTTTAAAGCCATATCTATACGGAAAACCAATCCGAATTTTAATTTTGCAATTTGTATCATCCTATTTTTACTTCTTATGAAAATCAGTTTTTAAAGCCATATCTATACGGAAAACCAATCCGAACATTTCATTTGGAATCGTTTTATAACCGAATTTTTGATGCTCCCAATTTTACCGCAACAAATTTTTTATGCAGTTTAAAAGAGGAATTAAAACGCATCGATAAAATTGGTTTAAAAAGTAAAAAATTTTATACTGACATAATTTTTTAAATATTCTTCAAGTTAGATATTTATTGACAATTATTTTTAACAGTTTTTTCCGAATTTCTCGAAAATAAAAAGTGAAATATCGGCAAGCAAATTCGTTTTTCGAAATACGCAGAAACGAATCCGAAATAAATTGTTCGGTTTGGCTTTTTCGTTTTCCGCAGCACAGCTGTATATAATGCATTTTTTGTTTATTTTTTAAAATTTTTTTCTTAAATTTTCATCTTGTAAGATTGAATTTTTATAGCAAATCTAAACTGCATTTTTATTTTTAATTGAATACACAGGTCAACATGGTTCAGTTATTGGAAAGCTAAGAGTCATTTCCGAAGTAATTTGGTGCGTAGAATCGAATCCGGCTCAGAACTGCCCATCACGTCAGGATTTTGAGATATTTGAGATTATGTACCCAAAAAACGGCGTTTTTTCCTACTTTTGAGGTCAAATATCTCAAAATCCTGACGTGATGGGCCAATTCTGACGCCGGATTCGGATTCTACGCACCAAATTACTTCGGAAATAACCCTTAGCTTTCCAACAACTCACATGACCCCTGTATTTGTAGACCTGTGTAATAAATACTGAAATTTCAGTTTTAATCTTAACTAAAGAACGTTTGATTGTGTTTTTATAAATTTTTTTTTATTTAAAGAACATTTAATCTTGTTATAAGATTTAAATTTTATAACGCAAATATTTAAACTTTTTTTTATGAAATGCTTAAAAGTTTTCATAGCTCGCAAAGTTGAAGACTTAAGAAATCCTTAAATCATTCAAATCGTAAAACCCGACCGAAGGTTTTTATTACACATATTTTTACTTATTAATTAATTTCATCTTATAATTTATCAAAATAAATTAATAATATCGTTCGTAAAATTATTTAACACGAAGAGAAACATAAAAACAAAGATATTTGTATGAAGATGAAGACTTAAAATTTGTACTAAGGAACACCAAAAAAAAATTGATTGTCTCGATATTCGAAATCTTCTGGTTCCTATAACGTAACGATTTTGTTGGCCGGGGGAAATGCTGAAACCTGATTTTCATAAGAAGTAAAGATTTTCTCTGCATGTGAATTCTAAACATAGAATTAAAAAATTAAGATGGTACATATTCCAAAATTAAGATTTTGGCCAGCATTTTAGAGTTTTTCATAAGATGAAAGATGCTTGCTTAAAAAAAAATCTATATTGTATTGGCTTAAAAACTTATTTTCATAAGTAGAGAAAGTCTTTTAAATGATGTATAAAAAAACTGTTTTCAGATCGACAAAAGAAAACCAATGTTTTTTATAAATTTGGATCTATAACACACTCTAGATACATTTAAAACTTTGAATAGACATATTTTCTTTAAGTGTGTTTTACAAAACCATGAAAAGTTGCTATAGCCCGTCAAAACCTAATTCGCAAAATATAGGCCTGGCGCTCTTATATATATATAAGTTCCTTTAACTCCGGGTGGAGCGTAGGGCCAAAACAAAAGAATTGAAGGCCGACCGATTTTTTGCAAGTTGTTTGAGGCTATTCCAGTCTGTATGGGAGTCCCGAAGGTCAGCATCCACCATGCGACGCCAAGAGGTTGTTGGTCTTACACAGCTTCTTGCGCCTTGCGGGTTCCATAAAAGCGCAGCTCTACAGATTTCGCAGATGTCTTTGCGAAGGGTATGCCCGATCCACCCGAAACGGCGGCGTTTGATTATTAATTCAATAGGAAGCTCAGTGGCTTTCAGTAATTCCTCATTAGAAATGGTGCGTGTCCACCAAATCCTTAAGATTTTACGTAAGCGCGAGTTGACAAAGGTTTGCAGTTTCCAGATCAGGACCGATGTAAGTGATCAGGACTCGCAAGCATATAACAGGATGGATTTTACGTTGGAGTTAAAAATCCGAAGTTTCGTCTTGGCCGATATCGCGTTGGATGACCAGATGTTGTTTAGTAGTGCGAAGGCACCGCGGGCTTTGTTTATACGGTTGGCGATGTCAGCGGATGCACCGTCTGCTGCAGTTATTTTGCTGCCGAGGTAGCAAAAATGCTGTTTGAGATTGAGTCCTTTCCCATACACTGTGAAACTCGGGACGTTATTATCGTCGCAGTTCGAGATAAATTCAGTCTTGTTAACGTTTATTTTCAAGCCGACCTCGCCAGCGCGAGCGCTGAGCTGATCCAGGTTCAACTGCAGGTCCGACCTTTTGACGGCAAGGAGGGCGATGTCGTCGGCGTATGCTAATTCTTCAAACTGTTCGTTAAAATTCCAGGGTACACCATGTTTTCCTGTTAACACTTTGTTCAACACGTCGTCGAGAACAATAAGGAACAACAGCGGAGACTTGAGGCAACCCTGCTTTACGCTGGTTTTGCGGCAAATCGCTCTTATAGATTAAGCTTTATATCTTGCATATCTTTTGTGGCTACTATTATAAAGTATTTTTTTATTTATTGTCCTACTTAAAAATATGTAACTTTTATTGCCACGACTCCCTTGATGGATCCATCCCTGTTTGGCCTAGTTATTATTGACATTATTAAAGCTTTAGGTACTTCCATAGCTATTGATTCCTGTCCTGGTCCATAGCAACAGCTGTTACTCTTTAGGATGTCACTGCGATTCCACATTGTGCTAATTAATGATGCATAGACTGATGCAAAATTGAAAATCTGTTGATTGATTGATGAGAGTTCGTTGCTCTCTCTCTCCGCGTCCAGACTAAGCCTGTCCAGCCGCCGAACAACTATCAATTATTCACCATTCACAATAAGTTTATTATTAATATTTTAGTTACTAATGTATAATTATATTTTTGCCTTTACAGTGCGCACCAGTAATCCATATTTTTTGTGCTCCGCCCTACCCTCCCATTGGCGCTCCAATAAAACATTGCCGCTGGCCTTCAAGGTCGTGGCGCTGGCCGATGTGGGCGATGGCACCTATGTGACCATACGTGCCGGGAACGATGAAAATTGCTGCGCCGAGCTGCGCAATTGTACGGCACAAATGAAGAACGGTGTGGCCAAATTCAATGATCTCCGCTTTGTGGGTCGCAGTGGACGAGGTGAGTAAGAATCGAGATGAAAATCGGAAGAAAGCCGGGGTTTCTGGGTAAGACAAATGCAGTGCGATACACCCAGTCATCATCTTCTAACAATTCTTGAATATTTGGAAGAGATAGTTTGGGCAGCGGGATATTTTAAAATACGCGTTATGGGCGGAAAACACATCGATATATATATACCTATAGATATATATGATATGATATATGCTTAAAACCTCCGTATTGATAACCTTTAACACACGCAAAAATCAGATGTAAAATTCATTCATGCGTTCATAAGAACATACGTAACACGTAAAATATATGTTTCTTTTATATATATTAGATATATATTTTTTTCCAAGACTATGTTATACACTATAAATCTTATTTATGCGTTTACGAGTAGTCGCCCCTAGGAGGAGAATAGGGTGGTAACTGTTTATTAGATAAATTAGATAAAATAAACTTATGAAAATATAAGGAACATTTTTTATAACTTTAATATGTAAAATAGAAAACAATTTTTCAAAAAATCACACGTTATAATACTATCCCTCAAACCCGATGGATTTTTGCACGAGTCAACAACCGTATGCCTGAAAAACTGACTGTCAGCAATGTTCGGTCTTGAAAACCATTTTGGTAGCCCTGGTATTAAGGCCTCATATAGCACAGAGATGCAACTTGCATCAAAGGCGGAAGCTGCATACAACGGAAACGCCTTGGGTGACTGTTTGGACAGCCAAACTTCTTTATGCAACAATGTAAAGGATACTAAAACAACAACAACAGCAACAAGACAACTATTACATGCCACAAATGTGGCAACAATAAATAACACGCTCGCTTAGAGCAGTCGTCACATTAGGCCAGTTTGTTGGACGCAGTTGCAGTTGCCTTTGGGCCAACAGCCGGCACATGCAAAAGCCAAAGTCAATAGCATTGGGAAATAATTTTAGCGCTCCTTGCAAGGAAGTTCAAAGCACCAAAATATGGCCATAAGTGTAGCATGACGTGCAATGCAAAATTTTTTGGGCCTGGCCCCTAAACTAACTGCCTTTTGACTTTGTTTGTCACGCAATCTTTTTCGGCCCAATGCCATAATCGATTTAAGCCTTGTGCGCCTACCTGAGCCGGAACCATGCTCAGGAACTCTCAATCTCTCAACCTCGCTCGTGTGTTCGTTCCCCTAGAACTTTGCAATTAATAATCATTGTCAGAGAACCTTTGGACTAGGACGACGACGACGACTTCGACTATTGTATGCAATAGGCAGCAGTTGGTTAATTAGCTGCAACTGTTGTCCTGCAAATTGGCGGCTCGTGCCAGCCCAGCAAATAATTACCCAACAACAACAATGACAGAAACTGACAGATCCATTTGACAGGACACGGGACATGCAAATAACACGCTAATGATGTTAAAAGCATAAGCGCTGACCAAATTGTCAACTCCAGAGTCAGTTAATAATCCCGCCCACAACATGACGCTCAATCACGCCGCCAACTTCCAACCCCAACCCTTATCAAGTAACACCCGCAAGCTCCAAAAAATCATCAACATATTTCTGTGTGCATATATATAAGCGAGGGCAGGCTAAAAAGTAAGGGGTCTACCCCGTGTTTCCTTTGGAAAGACCTGCCTAGCCGCCTTTGGTTTCAAGGCGTGTAGAAACGTTTTACGGCAGATCTTAACTTATTTTTTTATTTATTTATTTATTTATATAAGAATAAAGTAGAAATTCATTCCAAGTTATCAAAAGGCTGCGATGAGGTCTTAACTTAATATCGGTTGTAATGGCCAGTTTAGAAAAAGAAGAAGGTTGCGTTTGAAGATCAAACCATGTTGACAAGTTTTATAGGTCGTTAAACCCAAATCTATGGTTCAAAGAACCCCAGCTAGTTAGGGTTCCGACATTATCCTCCAAAAATATATTTCAATATCATATCAATTTTTTTCGAATCCGGCTATACGATGATGTTAGTCAAAAAGGTTTTTGAGTGTCGCTAAGTCCGAGTTCAAGGCCTTAAAGATTACAACACGTCAGGAATCTGCTAAAATTACATATCAATTTATGTAGAGTCCGCATGTTCGACAATGTCTATTCAAAATTTGGAAATCGCTGAATCTGAATTGAACGTGCGAAAATCCCCAGACACGTCAGAGGTTTTACATAACCTTAAAAATACCTCGTTTTCTAGGCTTTTTGTGAAAAAAACATAATCATAAATTATTCTTAATTCATCATAATATTTATACATCAGTTTAGTTTAATAATTTAAAGAGATAAGCTTAAAAGAAGCTTCCAAACTAAGATGTGAAAATTATCTATTGTGAACTTTTGTAAATTTTTTTCTACATTTTATTGAAGCATCCAATAATTAGAAGGTGACGTTTAGGCCTGTTACTCGTGTCTCTTTGAAATACAGAACACAGGTTAAATTTTTATATGGTAGCTATAGGAAATAATGAGCTGAATTTGATTAAGCTGCACTAAAATTTGTAAGTTACGAATAAACATGTTAGAATTTGTATTTTAAATATCGTAACCAAATTTATATCAGTTGCATTTTTGCTTAGACCTAACATTTTTGTGAAATTTAAGCAAAATAGGTCATTATTTTCATATATAATAACTACCAAAAAAAATTGAATCAGTTTTCTGCGCAGTTTAAGTGAAAACCTTAAAAAAAAGGATTCTATAGTTCAAATATTTTAGTAGCATATGAAAATATTGACAGAAATCTTTTGCAAAATCAAATATTGCTGGAATTTAGCTTAAAATCGTTATCTTGATATACGAGCTTAACCCGTTCAGGACGGATTGATATTTGGCTTCTTATATTATCTTATAGCCATAAGTAGTCACGAAAATATTCCTGGGTATACTAGTTGAGATGTTTCCTGTAGGATTTTAGAAGAATCCTGACACAAAACTAAACATCTTTTATTCATCTTAACATCTTTTACTTTCTTGAGATACGAGCTTAACTTTCGAGCTTAGCTTTCAGGACGGAATTGAAAAATATTTGACCTCAGAATTATCTTGCTATAGCCACAAATAGTCACAAAAATATTCCTTGGTGGATACACGAAACAGGATCTGTTTGGCCTCACAGAGATGTTTCCTGTAGGCTTTTAGAAGAATCGTGACACAAAACTAAATATATTTTATTCAGAAAGATTTTTTTAAATTTAATTGTTGTTTTTTAATTGTTAAGATAAACGTAAAAATACTTTTTGCAAAAATTTGGGCTCTCGAAGTATTAACGAAAAAAGCAGAGAATAAAGCAAAAACGAAATTTTAAGAAAAAAATACATATACTATATTATTATATATCAAAATTAATATTATTTATAGCCACTGCAAAGCAGTATAATATAACATAATTTGTTGCATTAACAGTTTTTGGGTTAACAATGTTCTAAGCGATCTTCCATTAGCATTCTGAAGATAGCTGCAGATAGATTCTTAGGAACTTAGGAACATTGTGAGGGCTATATATTTAATTTAATAGTGGCACAGAACAGTGAATACCCCCCCTCTTGCAAACTTACACACAATTCGAATAAATCAATATAAAACTACAACTGCAGCCAAAATGTGGCTGACAAATAATACTAACAATGTAAATAAACAAAATGCTCGCTTTTCGCTTTGCTGTCTAGACCGATAACTTTTCAGCCCACCCTCGCTCGCCAAAGCGCGGACATCATGCGGCGATTTCTGATTAGATGACAAAGCGCATGACGAGCAGCAACAAAACAAAACAAGAAAAATTTATGCAAAAAAAAAAAATACAAAACAAAAACAACAAAAAATACGAAAAGCTCAATTGGTCAACGTTTTGTTTTTGGGAGACGGCGGTTGTTCCATGGCTTTCTGGTACTCTACTCCAGGACTCCAGGCTACTGACTCTGTAGCTGTCGCCGTTGTTGATATGTTTTTAATTTCGTTCCTTGTCAATTTAATATTGTTTATGAGCGCACTTCATTGACACATACCAGAAAGCTGCCAAGCCTGAACTTGACCCCAGCTGGACCAGTTCCAGTCGGCCATATGCTGCAGCAGGCCTAACCAGCAGCTAACCTTATCTTGACATCAAATGACTGCCTAATGATATCAAAGGCTTTGCTCAAAGTAGATTAAAATGATGCTTGGTATTTTGCCAAATGAATGGCACGCGCCGTTCTCCAAAAGTTCCATAAGTTGCTAACTAAAATGCCATAAGCGCGTTTTGATAACAACATTGATAAGAGAAAGAGAGAGCTTGTGGGAATGGCTTAAGTAAAGTTGCTGGGTTTGGGCGAAGGGTTTCAAGGCAGTTTGTACACATTTAAATTTCGAGGCAAATACGTCTAATTAACAGGCATGCTAGTTACGTCACAAAAGCAGTGTGGTAGCGGTCTTTGGAAGTGCGAATGGTAGATGCTTCCGTGAGAGCTGCCTCCAACACAAACACCGTGCACCAACGGGGGATTAAGTTACAGCCGTGTTATTTGCTTTAAATATATATTCTATATTCTAGGCCAGCTATCTATTTTCCAATGGCTAAGAGAAGAAAACTATCAGGCTAGAGCTTATTATATTATACTGAATGAACTTATTGCAGGTAGTTTCCATCCAAATTCCATTTAAAGATTACAAACAACAAGAAGTGTTTTAAAAACTTTTCATATGCCATCCCTATCTTATGAATACAGCCAATCTTAAAGTGCATTATTATATATTATTATTATTGGGTGTAAAAATCTACTGCGACCCAAGTGAATCTATTGTGCCCCCTTCATGGCTCAGAGCTCTCCCAAAAGTCCTGTGGCCTGTATTTTATTGAGACTTAAGGTAACAACGATCTCCGTTGGGGAACGTACATGCCCAGGAGCTTGTTTCTTTTACCGGCGAGTGCCATACATTCACATAATACCTACATGCGATGAAGTTTCCTTCTCCTTGCTACAGAAGCGACTTAGTCCACTATCCGCTATGCCAATTTTGTTTAAGTGGCTGAGGAGGCGACAATGTCCCGTCAGAAGGCCCATCAGGATTCTCACGGGGTTCTTCACGTGAGCTATCATGACTTTGAACCACTTACGATTGTAGTTGGAGATGAGGGTTTTTGGCTGTTTAAGCCCTGGTATCTGTGCCCATTGCAGCAGTCGTTTGTTTTTCTCCTCTACTCTCAGTAGGTACCGTACCACGTGGTTACCAATCCCACCTAAGCGTAAGCTTATTCCTGGATCCTAATTTATCCAGATACGTTCTAACTTCTGTAAACAGCCTTGATGTGATTTTGGCTTTGCTTAATGCCTTTATCGCTGCTTGACTATCAGACAGGATGGAAATATCCTTGTCATGGTAGTTCTTTTGCAGATTGAATTCTGCACATCTGGAAGATAGCAAAGAGATCAGCTTGGAAAATGCGGGTGTGTCTGCTTGTGGTTCGTAATATTGTGTCCTAGGTCCTACTACCCCCAAGCCACTTTCTTGATCAGTGAGTGGTTGCATAGGGTGAACTGCCACAAGAGAGGTCTAAGCCTCTTTCGTACTGAGTTTGATATCAATGTTTTGATTGAATCTGTATTCAGCTAGCATTTCATCCCTTGGCAGCAGAAGCATAAGCATTTGTATATCACAAATCAGAGAGACGGCTAGAGCTCTGGTGAAAAGAGAATGGGACTTGGTGTCCGGTTTTCGCATCTCCCGAACACTCTGACCGAAATATGATTCAAAGCGAACATCTTCCATAAAAACAGGAATAGCATGGCACCATAGGCAATATGGCTGAGAGGTTGCACGTTCTCCACAACGATTTCTGCCGCAGCTGCAGAGATGAGAAGAGACAGAAAGCATCCAACCGCAGCTATGCAACCGCCCGGCGCTTCTTAGAAAACGAACCCAGTTTCTGGGTAAACCATTTTTTGCGGATCTGGTTAGTCTAGCCAATGTGCCAGTGTGGATCTGCTTGTTTTTGTCGCATGCTTAAAACGGTGCGGCAACATGACAGACTTTCGCGATTAGGGATGTGCAGTTTTTGTTCCCCCTCCGCAAAATCCCGCCCTTTCTTCAATTCCTTTTTTCCCCTGCTTTTAAATAGGCAACACAATGGACATCATGGTCCCAGGTTGATCTCAGTCACTATCTAAGCTGCCTATACAACCTAACCTATCCGGAGGGCACATTTCATTTTGTAGATCAAATATCGTAACCAAATTTGGAGCTCGGAATATTTAAAATCAGTTTGCTATATTACTTAAACCGTATAGTGCCGATTAGCCAAGAAAGAGGATCTAGGGCAAAAATTCGTTTGCTTATAAAGAAATCGTAGCCGCATCAAAAGATTTTTGGAGCATGTTTATTTATGTTTGTTTTAGAGGTATAGGGTATTTCAAAGTAGAACACGGTATTTTTTAGGTTGGGCTAAATAGATCTTTCGAATGAAGGTTGTCGACTAACCGGGAGCGCTTTTTACTTATGCGAAGTCAGTAAAGAAATAAGTCCCAGTTTCGAACAACCAAGTCTTCGAATTGTTTTCTCAGCTTCTAGAAATCCAAACAACTCGAAGGATAACTAATACTGTGTTGAACCCTTCTATGAGCCAGAACTTTTCGTTTTATCATCATGAACTTGTACTGTATCGATTTCTGATACTAGACGAAACATATGCTCCTATGAGTGGTCTTTAAAGCGTATTATTTTAGTCGCCATTGTTCGAGTGTGGTTGATGACTAATTAAGATTGCATGCTCTTTGGATATTGTTCTGAATGTTGTTGTTGTAGTTGTTGTTGTTGCTGTTGTTTTCTGACTCCCTGACTGAGTGACCGACCGACCGACCGGCTGGCTGGCTGGCTCATTATTATTATCGTGCATGCGTCTAAGTACAATATTTTATCATTATCAACAATAACAAAGGCAAACAAACCGCGCTCCAATATCTTATTATTCTTTACTGGCTTACTTAGGCCATACGAGTGAGTCCAACTGACTATGATGATGATCTTTTACATATATGAGCTGCTGCTCCAGTTTCCAAAAGCCCCAAATTTGTTCTTTTATTTGATGTTTCTTTTCATATTTTGAAAAATTACAACAGTCAAAGGGTGAAAACCCAAAAAAAAAAAAAATCTCTAGGAGTCGTTTGCCTTTTTAACAGCTCTCTTAGTTTTGTATCGTTTCTTATTATTTTTTTTGGTTGTTTTTTGTTCGTTTGATTAATCGGCTTTAATATTTCGATAGATTTGACTTTCAAACGCAAGCGCAATGGATCTTATTGGAGTACATAATGAAGACATTTTCGAGAGATCACGCATATGGCAGTTAGCCCGACTGAAGCAGTCGAAAAGAGCAGAGAAAGCTTTTCTAAATAATGACTGTAATTTGAGCAGTCTGCACATAAGTGAAGTTTAACTAACTCAATTAGTGCCCGGGTCTGTGGAAAGAGAGCAACAATTCATTTAAAGTGGCCAAGTGTTTACAGTTAGCTGGGCTTTTTGAAGCCTCTAGACGAAATAATCAACAAGTTCTGGCCAATTGGCAGCAAAGTTGGCACGGTGATTTAGACCGGGTGCTCTGAAAACTGGTACTAGCAGTTCGAGATCATGTTTTGGAATACCAGAAAATCGAATTAGAGATCGGGGCTCTGATATAACTTCAAAAATCCTCACAATATGAGGTTTTTGAAGGTTATCTCAACAATTTGAGGGTAGATCTTTTAGCTGCTGATTCGAGTTCAGCGATTCCCAAAAAGTTTTTAAAAATCATCGCTAAACAAACGGTCTCTGAGTACTGGTATTAGCAGTTTAAAAATCATGTTTTGAAATACCAGAAAATCAAATTCGAGGTCCAGGTTCTGATATGATAATGTTTTTTGAAGGTTATCTCAGCGATTTGAGGGTAGATCTTTTAGCTGTTGATTCGAGTTCAGCGATTCCCAAAAAGTTCATAAAAATCATCGCTAAACAAACGGTCTCTGAGTACTGGTATTAGCAGTTTAAAAATCATGTCTTGGTATGCCAGAAAATCGAATTCGAGGTGAGGGCTCTGAAATAACTTCAAAAATCCTCACAAGATAAGGTTTTTTGAAGGTAATCTCAGCGATTTGAGGGACTAAGATCTTTTGGCTTCGCATTCAAATTCAGCGACTTCAAAAATATATATAAAAATCATCGCTAAACAAACGGTCTCAGAGTACTAATATTAACAGTTTAAAAATTATGTCTTGGAAGACCAGAAAATCGAATTTGAGGTCGGGGCTCTGACATAACATCAAAAATCCGACAAAATGAGGTCGTTTGGAGTTTATCTCAGAAATCCGACGTGCTAAGGTCTTTATGCTTCGGATTCGAATCAAGCGGCTCTTAAAAAATATATAAAAATCATTGCATGACAAACAGTCTCTGAATAATGGTACTAGCAGTTTGAAGAAAATGTCTTCAGATTCAAGGGTTCTGATATAACGTCAAAAATCCAACAAAATTAGGTATTTTGGAGGTTATCTTAGAAATTCGTTGTGCTAAGCTCTTTTGACTTCAGATTCCAATTCGGCGACTCCCAAAATATATAAAAATCATCTTTAGATGAACGGTCTTAAATTAAAATTTTGGGTGTATTTTTGAGGTTATGTGCGAATTCTGATTTAATAGCCATATACCTTGTTTCCAGATCGAGATACTTTTTTTTTGTGGCTGTGAGATGGCTAACCATACGGAATCCATTGAATTCAAATCCAAGGCTTAAAAATCTAAACACCCAAGTGTTCGAAAATGACCTAGAAAAAACTTATAAAACGAGTTATTTTTAAGTCTATCCCAGAAACTACACGTGCTGAGTCCTTTTTTTTTGATATTGGATTCGAATTTAAGTAACATAAAAATATATTGTCTGCTGATCTCGAAAAAAGTGTGGGATTTCCCGAATATATGTTTCAGAACAGCCCTAATAAAATTACACAGGTCAACATTGTTCAGTTATTGGAAAGCTAAGAGTCATTTCCGAAGTAATTTGATGCGAAAAATCCGGCGTCAGAACTGGCCCATCACGTCAGGATTTTGAGGTATTTGAGGTTATGGTATTTTTGGGTACAAAAAAATAATAATAAGTTCTGACGCCGGATTCGGATTCTACGCACCAAATTACTTCGGAAATGACTCTTAGCTTTCCAACAACTGAACCATGTTGACCTGTGTTATCTCAAAGGCTTATTGCAAATGCTAATGACGTCGAAGGGATATATCTCGTAACTTCGAAAAGCCATAACTTTGTGAAAAAATCGTAATTGATCTCTTGAACCCTTGAATTAAAGGGTAAGAGTTGTACTAAATGATGTAACTGGAGAGAAAGACCGCAAAAATTTTTTGCGCCCTGTACATACCCTCAAAAGTAGGAAAAAACGCTGTTTTTTGGGTACATAACCTCAAATATCTCAAAATCCTGACGTGATGGGCCAGTTCTGACGCCGGATTCGGATTCTACGCACCAAATTACTTCGGAAATAACCCTTAGCCTTCCAACAACTCACATGACCCCTGTATTTGTAGACATGTGTTATCGATTCTTGGATTTGCTGATTCCTAAATCCAGAAGTCTAATAACCCTATTGCTTCTGGGTTATGACATAACCTTGAAAAATAGTTATTTTGAGTACAATCTTAGAAATTTGTCTTGCTAGTCGCTTTTGGGGTCTCGTATAGAGATTCAGCGATATTCAGATTAAATAACAACCATACACAAATGATCGATTTAATGTTCGATATTGGATCTTGTGTACTAAATCCTCTTCGATTTGCCAAATCCGAAATCCAAAAGTCTAAAAACCGCATCACTTCAGAATTATGACATAACCTTAAAGAATTAGTTCTTTTTGAGTATTTTCTTAGAAATCTGCCAAGCTGAGCGTTTTTGGGCTCTTGGAATGGGATTTTGCGGTCGCCAAGAAAATTGTTGAACAACCGGTCGCCAAAAAACATGTATGGGTTTTTTTGAGGTTTTGCTATAGAACGATTTTCAAGTTCGTAGATCAGATCGCTGAATTCGAATCTAAGGTACAAAAACCCTCATTGCGTGATGTTTCTTACCAAATGGAATAAAATAGTTAATTGGCAAGTTATCTGAGAAATCTGACGCACTAGTGAATTTTAGGGACTCGGATTTGAATTCAGACCAAGGTCAAGACAAATCATCTCAGATATCTGATATGGTAGGTGCTTTTAGGGACTCGGACTCAGACCAAGCAAACTTAACTTTGGAAGAAGCTGTTTCGGGTGATAATTTAAGTGTAGTCAACCTATAGTTAGTCTCATCCTTAAAAACTTATAATATATACGTATATGTTCTAAATTTTGTGTGCAAGCAATTTCACAATTTTTACCTATTTTCTTTTTTCAACCATAGAGACAAGGTTAAACTCGAATTTTTTGTTTGTTTTTGGGCACATCGTTGTCTGCTCTTTTGTGGGAGTGTATAAAACGCGGTTTGTAGCTATACAGATACAAATCCATCCATACATACATATAATTAAACACCCACAAAAGCGACATTTTTGTTTGTTGTTGGTTTTTTTTTTGTATTGTGTTGTAGCAACCCAACAACCAGTTAACCGCAAAACCTCAGTCGCAGTCGCCATTGCAGTCGCAAAGTCGCCCAATCGGCCTGGCAGACGCACCGACCCAAACAGACAGAGACACATCCACCCTCTTCCTATCGAAATGTACACACCTCAACCACTGAGTTATTAAAGCCAATATAGACATTTTATGAGGAAGTCAGGGAGGGATGGAGAGAGGGAGAGAGTGAGTTGGACACAGAGATTCGGCTGGGTGGGTTAAGTAGAGTTAGAGGGGGTGGCACAAATGACAAATGACCAAAGCAGCAATACTTGATGAAAATTGCATTTAACTTTTAATTAAGATCATCAAATGGTAATTGGATAAGCGTGGATAGTACTTAATAATAAGCTAGGGACTATGAATAACTCACCAAACGAGTTGATAAATAGGTTTTAAACTTTTAAATAAATAATGTGCATAATTTATCAGCACTGTTCTGGATTTTAAAACCGATTTGTAGAATGTAGCTTAGAGGGGGATAACGCGAATTGAGCGAAAAGATGGACGCTATGGAAAAGATTTGTAATATTACGATATGGCCGGGATATCTGGATTTCAAAGCAAAGGTCACGAAGTGCAATTAAAAGGTATTGCTTTTGTAACGACTCTATCTAGGGGGCTCCAAACGCTAGTGAAATGGAGAGCAGCAAGAGAGGGTTCCTTAACTCTTTACACCAACATCTTATGTATAATGTTGCAAATATGATTAAAAACAGTAAAAATTTGTTCTAAAATAGAAGGTTGAAAAAAAATGTCAAAGATGATTCACATTACAACCAGAGGCGCTTGGTATCCAGATTATGCAAGAGTACGGAATTCACATGAACAAGAAGGCACTGAAGCGGTAGTATCTTTTTTTACTTGGTAGAACATTTGAAAGTACATACTTTTTTTAAACATTTTTTGTAATTATTGTCCCCATCTTAATCCAAAAATATCCTTTAATTTAAAACTAGTTCTTAGTAGACGTAGGAATAAGCATCTGGGAAATTACTTCCTTTATAACCTAGCTAAGCTAGCATTCACATGTCCGAGAATGATTGCTATCTACATCGTAGCAACGGGATGGGAATCCTTCTAGTGGAACCATCTCACGAAAAGGGCTAAAGAGTGATCTGCGGGCCTAAGCCAAAAGTAGCCAGCAGCCCGCCTAACCTTATCTAACCAATCCTGTTGTTTTAATTTCTACGAAAAACCCAAATTGTAACATAAAGAGGGATAAGTATTAAAAAACAGTAGAACTGAGTTTCTGTAGGGGAAATGGAGCGCTTCAGGGCGATTAGATCACCCGGCAGATCCTTAAATGATTGCGAAGAAAGCTTTGATACAGGAATTGGAGAAGTCGGGCAGGCAGAACTGTAGCGTTTACGAGGTCGTTCGTGGCTTGGCGTGTGGAGCACCCCTGATTTTCAAAGCTCACTATAGCGACTTTTCTTATAAGACTCCAATTATAGCTAATCGACTCTCCTAACCACACTAAAGCCACTGTTTATATTGCCATTGGTCACACTAAATTAAATCTCGCGCTTTCGTCACAGCAGGAACTTCTGTTCTCCGTGTTAACAGCCTCTCTAAGTAGAATTTTTTTTATCCCTGGTAGTGTCAATTGCAACTGAGCTTGACTTAACCATGTTCTGCAAACTCTCACATAAAAAGTGTAAACAAAGTGAACTTCAGAGTTCAGTTCCCTTTACAATGTTGCCAATTTGCCTTTAGGTTAGCCCATCATGGAGTCAATAATTTTCATATTGCAGCTACATTTTTTATGGGATTTTGAGTACTAAACACAATTTGCAGCGACTTTAAGACAGGATAAACCAAAATTTATGCCATGTTCAAACATTTTACGCCGCACAGACCCAAAGACAAAGTTAAGGCGCGTGTTCGGCGCACAGTTTAAATTGATTCGGTAGCTGGGAACGCCTGGTAATAATATATATTGATTGCTCATAAATCTTTAAGTGACTTTTAACACTTCTTGTGTGCTCTTTTGGTTTATTTTTTTTTTGATTTGCTCTCTCTTTGTTTTTGCAGGGAAAAGTTTTACGCTCACAATTACCGTTGCAACAAGTCCACCACAGGTGGCTACCTACGCCAAAGCCATTAAAGTAACCGTCGATGGTCCTCGGGAACCGCGCTCCAAGACAAGTAAGTACCAGCAAATATTTATAATAATTATTTGACATAGTAGCTAAGCATAAGGTAGCTACTTTTTTGTATTTAGAATTTTAAAAAGTTATTTCCAAGATGTGGCTTGACTTTAAACATAAACGCAACCCTTAGTCTAAAAGTGTTTTGTTTAGCTCCTCCAAGGGTATATAAGTATACATACTACTATTTGTGTACTTCCCTTTTCCTTGTGGATCATAGGGATCTAAATCTTACTCTATTGGGAGCGTCACGTCAAATTTCATTTGAGGAGTGGTTTGCGGCATTAAACTCAGCTTCAATCGTATCCCCCGGAAGTCGAGACCTCCGAGAGTTTAATCGAAGTGCTTGTTTCGCAATGTAGATCGCAGGCTTTTGAAGCGTGTGCCCATACCAACGCCATTTACGACGCTTAATCCCAACCAGCGCGAATTGCTGATTTGTCCGTTTCCAGAGTAATATATGTTATATTGACATATCCGTTTTTTCGTCAATCTGTATGAACAAACAAGCACCACAAAGAACAAAAAATACGCAGAGCTCTCGATCAGATAAATTTTGAGATTTTCAACCATGTTACGATCTAAAACCCCACAAAGCTTAGAAAAAACCTCGAAAATTTAAGTCAAAAATGTTCTTAAAAAGTTACCAATCAATTTGTTATGTACCTTTCCATGAGCCTAATAAACAAAACAAGGTTTGCGAGACTGCGCAGTGTAGGCCGAGATCACTCAACGACTATGTGGTGATAATATATAGGAAGAACATAACAGCATATCTAGGAAGAAGCATAACAGAGAAGGGTTAGAGGGGGTTGCTGCCGTGGTAGCTGGGAAGGCTGTGTGTGTAAAGCCAATGGGCGTTCCTCACCTCCTGAATCTCGCTCCTTGTTCTATCTTTTTATGGATTTTATGATAATGTCCAGATCCGTTATGGATAGACTTGCCAGATTGCCCAGATCTACGTAAAGGGCTTTCCAAGAAACTGCGTGGGTTTCCAAAAGAGTGCAGGACAGTCACTCAGCAGCTGTTCGATACTTTAGATCTCCTTCTATCTCCGCAGCTATGATAGAAGTTGTGATGCACGCTCTCCATTAGACCTATGGTGCACTGCCCGTTTCAATCCCTGCCACTATATTATATTATATAGCATTAATGCGAAATCGTATTATTTATAATACGCTTCTATGGCTCGCTTTATAAGTGATATATAGCTTAGCCAGAGTGCTTGGGAAAAGTGACACCCGTAGCGTTCCACACTCTTTCAGACTAAACTCTGACTGTTACACTAATTTCCATAAGGACGTCTCAAAGGTGTATTTTTGTATTCGTAACCCCAAGGGTAACTGATTTCCATAAGGACGTCTTAAAGGGGTATTTTTGTATTCGTAAACCCAAGCGTAACTGACAGTGCTGATCCGTTCCCGACATTTACCTTGCTACGGACTTCTCATGGTATGCAATAGCAGAGCTTTGTTAACAGCCGGGTTGTTGAGAAGCATTAACACTCTACTTGGACTATTGTTCACGATATCTATAAGTCTTGCCGTTTGCAAGGAAACTCCATGTATCTCGATTTATCAGTTTGGAAGATGGAATAAAAACCCTTTGCGAGCTGTTCCTTGAGGACGCACGCTTCTTTGCCTGCTCACGTCTTCAAGCCGCCAGCGTAGCACGTTCTCTTTGATGGGAGTGTTTGCTTCCAATCAGTTTTCTCCATGACTATTAGAACAACTTATCGTACTATTTCGGAACTTTCCTTATCACTATCCTCGGTGGCACCTACTCAGGTAGGATGCTGACGTGCCCCGAAGTAGATAACGAAAGAAGATGTAGGGCCCTGCCTGAGAAAGGGATTGCGAGGTCTAAAAGTATTTGCAATTCCACATTTAAATCTCTCAAAATTTGTGAAGCTATATAGCCTCAATATACCTTTAATAATAATCAGGTAAAGGGTGTTTTTTTTTTGTACTGACAAAACATCTTAAAGACCTAACAAAAATTTTATTATTAATCGTTAAGAATCAAAGGTTATTTGTGAATTTAGTTATTCTGTTGTTTCCAACTCGGCGAGAGTCCACAACTGCCGCAAATCTATTCAAGAGATGGAACAGCAGTTTGTTATTAGCCTCATTCGGGTGCCAAGACACCAAAATATTACAGGCAACGAAATATCAGATGAATTGGCCAGAAAGGGCATGACCTCTACCTTCCCCCCGGATAAGGAGGATATTCGTGTACCTATGGCCACATTCAAGCTACAAACAAGGGAGAAATGTAGCTCTCATGTGCAAAGGCCCCATTGCATAATCTATCGCCAGATATGGCTTAAAATTGACCCAAAAAGATCCATAAGTCACTGCGGACTCAAACAGTTGCAGAGTTCGACAGTTGTCAAAGCGATCATTGGAACACATACGACCAGAATCCATGTTCCGAGCCATGACTTTTGCAGAAGCTGCAAAGACGAAGAGGAAGTGATATCAGTAGAATACTTTTCTGTTCCTATGAGGTTCTTAGTAGACGTAGGAATAAGCATCTGGGAAATTACTTCCTTCATAACCTAGCTGATCTCGTATCCATATGTCCGATAAGGATTGCAAGCTACATCGTGGCAACGGGATGGGAATCCTTCTAGTGTGACCATCCCAGGAAAATGGCTAAAGAGAGATCTGCGGTATCACAACGGCCCGATGTAGGCCTAAGCCAAAAGCAGCAAGCAGCCGCCCAAACCTAATCTAACCTATACTGTTGTTTTAATGCCTACGAAAAACCCAAATTATACCATAAAGAGGGATAAATATCAAAAAGCAGTAGAACTGAGTTTATGTAGTGGAAACGAAGCGCTTTAGGGCGATCAGATCACCTGTCAGATCCTTAAATAATTGTGAAAAAAGCTTTTATGCAGGAATTGGAAAAGTCGGGCAGGCACGACTGTAGCATTTAAGAGGTGCCCCCCTGGTTTTTCAAAGCTCACTATAGCGACTTTTCTTATAAGACTCCAATTATAGCTAATCAAGCTCAAGCTAGGAATATCTGATTGTGGATTTAATATTCAAATACTAATAGTTTAGAAATAATTATCCGTGCACAGTTTTAAAATAAAGCTCTATATATAAGTGATAGATGTAGGAATACATAATTTCTATGGTGATTCCCTTAAAACAGTTAAAATAGTAAACAAAGTAAAAACAAACGATAATACAAACCTACTACTTACTTATGGGTGACTCCCACAAATGGGATTACACGGCATTAAGACAAAAGGCAAAAAACAATAAGTGCCAATATGAGCCACCCGCTGCGTTTTGGGTTACGTTACGTATTGGGTTTGCGTCATGTGTGTGTGTGTGTTTTGGCCACACTTAGAGCGCATTAAGAAAGCCGAGTCCAAGCGGAGTCCAATTAATGTAAATAGCTAAGCCGAGTCCGACCGATTACACATAATCCTCATAACAGAAGGTGCGCAAACTCAAAATATTTATTCTGTTAGATTGACTTGAAAATTGCACATGAGTTGGGTTTAGCGTCGACTGCGACTGCAGCTGCAACGGCGACGGCGACGGCGACGTCGACTGCAACATATGACAGACGATCTTCAAGCAGCAAGCCGCCATTTTGTATTGACAATTTGCCCAGAGCAACAACATCGGCCAGGAAGGTGTTTGAAAAGTGCAGCCGGTTTGACGGACTGACTGACGCATTGACTGTGGGACTGATGGACGTTTGGACTGAGGGACTGACTGACAAACTGACGTAGTTACTCGTAGTCGTAACAGCCGCTTTAGTTGCCGTTCGCTTCTTACGGTTTCTGAAAATTTTGCGGTTTTCAAAGAAAACCTTTTTTCAGAGCACGCAGCAACTGAGCGAGCGTATTAAGTTTTTAGTTGCATTTACATATATACTACAAGCATGTTATATACATGCACACACTCTTGCATATATATATAAATTAATTCTTGTTTTTTTTGTTAATGCATTTTTATGTCTTCACTGTAAGTTTTTACCTTGAGTTTGTCTTAATTACAATCGAGCGATTCAAGATACTGGCCAACTTTTTGCAACAATTTTAATAGGGTGCAGGCCGTCAAAAAAAACAAGAGCACAGCTAAAGTGACAACTCTTGGGTGGATCTAATATATAAATAATTTATTGGTAGGGAAGTTTATTAAAATTATGTCTATATTTACAATAATTTGAAAAATAAATAAATGTTAATTAAATTAAATTAATTAATTAATTAAATTTGAGCTAGAGAACTTCCCGAGCCTAAAAAAAGCTGCATACGGGGAGCATACTCACTAGAGTTTGGCAATAGTTCCTCTTTTTACTAACGAACGAGACCTAAATGGTGATGTAAGACTATTAAAAAATTGGTTTAGTATTCAAAAGGCAACTAAAAATGCGGTTGTATAAGTATTGGGTCAGGTTACACCGGTGGAGAGACACCCATAGAGCATAGTTCTTAGTGGAAGACCTGACAAATGTTTGGACGAGTGCTCAAATTTTACTCGAAAGAGAAAGCTTGCCGATGCCATAGTCGATGAAAATATAAGATCGCATTTAACAAAAGCGGTTGCTGATGCAAAACAAGGATAAAGGAAAGCATCCTCACACCGCCAAATTCTCTACCTATGGAGTTCAGCGCTGAAGAGGCTTTGGCAATGTTTATGGAGTTGACTCTGCCCAAGGAAAAATATTTCATATTGCGGGATTCGCTAATGAACGCAGTACCACAACCAACGATAGTGACGAAAGCAGAGGTTGAACTTCAAGACCTCATGGATCATACTGCAAAACGCCTCATTGAAAGCTTTTTTGAAAATGAGATGGAGAGTCTTCCAGAAAACTTTACATTATTTAGCAAATGGGGCTGCGATGGATCTTCTGGCCAAAGTGCTTACAAGCAAACAATAGCCACAGCTGATGTAGGTATTACAGAACCCTACGACTAAAAAGTGAAACACTGGGGCATTGGAAAAATCCGCGCCCTTCATCTGTTCACTATTGCCGCCCGATATTGTTTAAATCTTCGGAATTAATCAGGTCTACAGTAACCGACATTAGGAAGCAGATTGAAGATATAAGGCCTGCATTAATTCGAATCAAGGAAGGAACAACCATAGCTGTGAAATATGAATTTTTTCTAGCAATTGTAGATGGCAAGGTTCTTTACGAGCTGACAAACACAAAATCTTCTTAGACATGTGCTTTTTGTAAAACATCCCAGCCAGAGTTGTTTTCTTAGAAGACTCCAACGCGCGGGGGTTTGGTTGCATTTTGTTCTTGGGAACCACCCCCTAGCATTTTATGCCTGCTGCCAGGCATCTCTGGCCATGGCTCCAACGTAGCAGCACCAGACTTGGAAATCTGGATCTGCTGCCTCAGCTAGACTGCACTGGCCGATGGAGGACAAGTGCCTGATTCTGGTGCTTGAGCCAGTACACAGTCCATTGCCTAGCCGGCAACCTCTTGGAGGATTCAGCCAGAGGATTTTCGCCAGCCAGTATAAGTATTTAATGGCTTTAAATATTATGGTTGGAAAAGTGGGTTTCGGAGTAACAACGAGCTTTTTAGCTTCATTGTGTCAAAACTTCAGACAGATGCGAAGATTTTTTGAAGATTAGATTGATCTCGGAGCAAAGAAATTTGTGATTTTTAGTTTTTTTTTGATTGAAAAATTATGAAAGCCGCCATTAAACTTCAAATTTCAGCGCAAAAATTGTATTTGTTTGTAGGAGATGTAGTCAAGGTGGAGGCACCCTGTAGTGCTAGATCGTCAGCGATCGTGTTTCCATCCATTCCCAAGTGTCCAGGCACCCACCATAGCACGACTTTGTTTCGGGCGGACAGGGTTTGGAGCAAGTTATGACATTCTTTAACCATCCTGGAGGAGATGCTCCAAGATGACAATGACCTAATCGCAGCTTGGCCATCTAAAAAAATTGCATTTGTTTGCGCCCCTTGAGAAGGATACTAAGGGCGCAGATCTCTATGGCAAGAATCTCTATTTTTGGAAAAAAGCGAATTCAATTGAATATTACGAGTACATTGAAATTATTGAATGCGAAAAAAATAATTGTTGTCTAGTAAAATGGCATGAAAATCGTCTGAAATTGAACTCCTTTTATCGATTTTCACTGCCCTCAGCATTTCCAGCAATTCATCAGAACTTGAAACCGGTTTATGGGGATTTGTTTCTCTTGTTTTTTTTTTAAGTTCTCGGCATTTTGACAAAAAATCAATTATTTGGCTCATTTCGACACTTCCAGATTTAAACCAAATCGAGCTTCCGGATACACCGCAAATTATTTCTGAAGTTCAAAGCCTTTACAATATTATGGAAATACTAGCATTTGATTTTACTTGAGAAAATTTTGAAACTTTATCGACACAAATCTTCAAATAAATTAAAAATGTTTCGAATATTATAAAAAACTAGCGTTGGTCCATGACGTTTATTTCAAAATTGGTGTCATAATCAAATGTCTACTCAGAAATACGTTAGGCTGCGTGTCCTGTTATCCCACACTTCCGAGCTCACCCCACTCATCTCTATATGGAAACTTTATTTTTGTTAAACTATATATCTCTCAAGGTAGGCGAGGTAAATTTAATTTTGCAAAAAATCGGGCAGAATTAGTTTAAAAGCCGTACCTTGTGACAAAGTTGCATGCTCCTAGCTTTTTTGTTCTACGAACCGGACGAACGGACATGGCTTAATAGATGTCATTTGTTGTTCTAATCATTACGATATAAAAACTGTAGCATCTCAACACGTAATACTTAAGCACTAAGCACTAGTTAACTATCTAATTAGCGTTTAGAGCGGGATTAATCTAATCCCTTTCCCTCTCCAAGTCTCTTTCTACTGTACATCTTAAGTTACTTCTTATTTCTTGTGCGTGTCTTTCAGGTCCTACTGGCGGTCCACAATATCGCGCAATTGGCGTGGGTCAACGGCCATATATTGATGGCTTTACGAAAACATTTCACGAGCTGGAAACATTTCGACGCTCCGCCAAGGTGGCAGTGGCCGCTGCCGCCTCAGCCACAACGGCAGCGGCGGCAGCAGCGGCGGCTAGCGGATCCCTGACCACAAGCGCGAGCATAGCGCAACAATTAAGCAGCAATTACTCATCGTCGAATAGTACAATAAATTCTGATTGCCAGGGGGGCTACAAGCCCAATGCACCGCAAATACAAGGTATGTATTTCGTAGGTTCTACACAAGTAGCACAAGAACTTAGAGAGAGAGAGCAGGTAATGAGAGCGGCACGCGAGCTGTAACTTGTGCTACTTTATTTTATTATTATTATTCTTTTTTTTTTTGACAATCATGATCCAGTTTTAAGAAGTTCACGGAATACGCAGTGATCGGTTATTTGTGTTGTTCTCAAAGTTTTATAAGACGAGAGTGTGTGACGTCACTGATACAATTTCGTGTTAATTTGTTTGATAACTGCATGAAGTAGTTAATCGCTTTTTTAAATGTAAGAAGATAAAGGGAATTATTTTTAAGGGGCAAGATTATATGATCTAATTTTTGATTCGAAACAGGCTTAATGATAAGCTTGAAAACCGATTTTTTGTATATACAGCATATTTTTGCCAGACATGATCCAATTCGATCAATTATATTTGAAAGCTCTTTTAATTTAAAAATTCACATAAAAGTTCGTATCCTATTTAACTTCGTACGACCTTACCATTTAGCGACTCAGCTAGATACCTGGTGTTAGTCCTAGACAGCAAACTGGGCTGGAACCTTAATATAGAAGATCGAAGAAAAAAGGCCAAGATCGCTTTATACACATGCAAGAAAGCCATTGGACTTAAATGGGGCATGTACCCAAACAAAGTTCACTGGCTGTACACTGCCATTGTCAGACCTATACTGATGTATGGAGTCTCGATCTGGTGGCCTACCTTAGATAAGGAGTTCAACCTGAAAATATTAAGTAGGGTTCAGCGAACTGCCGAACTCACCATTAGTGGTGCTCTACGCTCCAAACCAAATGAAGCACTAGATGCTATTCTAATCCTCTTACCACTAAGCACGGTGGGGAAACACAAGTCATTCTATCAATTCGCATGAGAGAGGCGGAAAATTGGAATGACCAAGACTTTGGTCAAGCAAAGATTCTTAGGGGAAACCCACTTATCCCCGAAAGCACGGACTACTGCATACCGCAGGAACATTTTATAAACAAATTCAGAGCGTATATTTCAACCAGTGGAATACAGATGTACCAGGCCCAGGGGCTCGATAAAGGTATACATGGACGGTTCCCAGCTAGACGACCGTGTATTCCAATCCCGGACCACTGCAGTGTTTTTTCAGGCAGAGGCAGATTTTCACAGCAATCCGGGAGGCTTTAATAACAATAAGATATCTACAAGTTCGAAATAAGAACATTTGTATCTACTCGGACAGCCAAGGGGCTATTAAGTCCCTAGTCTTGATGACTTTGTGTGTGAAGTCAGTGAATAACTGCCGCTTGTCTCTAGAGAAGATGGATGAGCAGTTATCAATTCACCTCATATGGGTCCCAGGACTTAGGGACTTCGAGGGTCCCTGTATTGCGAGTGAATTGGCTAGACAAGGAACTACCAGCATCCTTCTTCAAGACAAGGAGAGCCTGGGTATACTCATGGCCAGTTGTAAAATGAGAATACGTAACTTTTTCGCTCTCTATGCAAATAAAACGTGGAATCGGACATCGAACACGTGTAGAATCTCGCGGTTAACCTGGCCAAGATACTGAAGCAAAAGAACCTAAAAACTTTGCTGTGTGAATAGAGCCCAGTGCTTATCTGTTATGCGTGCCATCATGGAACACTGGCTGGTGGGAAACCACGCATCCAGGTTGAATGCTTCCCACTATGACTTCTGTAGAAGCTGTGGCGATGAGCAGGAGCTGGAGACGGTGGAACACTTTTTTTGTCACTGCCCTAGACTGGGCAGTAAAAGATTTAGGTTCCTAAAGTCACACTTTCTTGACGATTTATCTCAGCTCTCTGAACAGAGTCCAAAATGCCTTTTAAAGTATATTCAGGCAGCCGGATGGTTTTCTCACCTATTATAGGGGACCTCTCAAGTGGGGAAGGATGGTGAAACAGCTCACTCTAGCGGTATCGCAACGGGCCTATCCTTGGCCTAAGTAAATTGCGACGTCAGTCCCAACTGCCGCACTTACCTTACTTAACCTAACCCAAGTTCGAATTAGAAACTAGAATTAGAAAGTCTAGCCTTTAAAATATGTTTTCTTCTTTTTGCCTTTAATTGATTTTAAATTCATTTTTCATCTCAGCATTCTTATGATGCATAGAAAGTATAATGGGTTCACTTCTTCTTAAAATCTATCTAAGTATTCTTGAAAAGCAATTTCATTCGTTGGCGCTGTTTATAATCAAGCTAAATTGAATGAAATACAAATTTTAAGCGCTCTTCAGTCTTTTTTTCTCAGTGTATTATAGTCGCTCCGATAGATTTTAATGAGCCATTTTTTCATAAAGCCAGTAAGACGCTTCTCAGTTCTACGCCTCAGTAAAACCTAGGCATTTTTTGTTTAGATGATCTCTCTATGGCTCTCTCGAAATTCTTATCAAACACGCCTTTTAAAACATTTTACCATAACAGTGTCTTTGAAGAGCTTGGTATAAGTTATAAAGTGGATTCTTTTATCGAAATATTATTTACAAAACATAAAAGTTATCGTGGGCGCATTAATTAGAGATGGAGAAAAACTTTGCACACTTTTTGGCTGACTGTTGGGGTCTGTCGCCTGGCACCAGGCGGCCTAAACCCTTTAATTGAGTTAATTAAATTGGCGTTGCCACTTGGCAGTTACAAAAAATTCATGTCTCGAATTTATTTTTGGTATTTATTATTTGGCATATTGTTGTTAATTTAATTTATTTGTATTTCGGGCGCTGTTTAAAAATAGTTCAACTGTCTACATATATGCGGATATTAACTGGTACAAAAAGTCAACAAATTGACTGTAGCCAAATTTAGCACACTTTTTGTGGCTAACAAAAATATTTCAAGTTAATTGTGTAATTATAGTTACTATGCTATAAAAATAAAAATTAATCTCGAGAAGTGTCAAATACTTGCATATATTGAAATTGCGTACAGTAAACAAATTAATTAATTAAATAAAATCATTGGTGGTGGCTATTTATAGTGTGACCAGATGCATTGAAGATTTTTCTTTTGTAAGCGTTTTTAAGTTTTGCCGAAACATTTTTGATAGAATAGAATTTTTGACAGGAATTTGGTTAAAGACAGGAGCAGAAAGCTGGCGCAAAGATTTAAAAACTAAGCAAAAGTTTAACCGAGGTCTTTGTAGTTCCAAAAAAAGAGTAAAGTATTTGAGAACTGTTAAAGAAATATGTGTCTTATGAAATACAGGGAGATTGAGATATCTTAGGGTTTCATCTGAAAAATGTAAAGGTCAAGAAGATTGTAAGAAGTACTCAGTTCGATGGATGGAAAGAAATGATAGTTTCTAATGCTCACCAAAGCATTATTTTGTAGAAGCATAATTTAGTCATGACTCGACGATGTCTTTATCAGATAGTTCCATAAGTCCTCATTTATTATTGTAGTTAAAGACAAATTCATAATTTAAACAAATTACGTAGTCATTCACATAAGTTATTAACAAAGGATTTCCAATGATCTGTGTTTCGCGCCATTGCTCGTAGCTCGATGATGGATTTCAAGGTCACCCGCTTGAGCCAGGTCATTTTAGGTCTGCCTCTGGATCAATTGCCGTGTGGGTTCCATTCAAAACCTGCATGCGGTATCTCTTCATAATCTTTGGGTCACAACCAACCATATTTGTACTTGCGAATTTCAAATTCGATTGGTTTTTGTTCGCAAAGTTCCCAAAGGCGCACATTACTAATGGTTCGGGGCCATCATATACGTAATACGCTTCTAAGACATCGATTGAGAAATTTTTGGAGCTTCTAGACAATAATACTGGTAATGAAACATGTCTCACAACCATACAACAGCACCGACTTTATGCATGGGTTGAAGACTCGTATTTTGGTTTTTCGCCGGATATTCGGTTTTCGCCGGAATCTGTTTAGTTGTCCGAAGGCTGCAGTCTACATCGTCCAATGCTTCTCCGAATGATGTAATTTGGCTTCCAAGATACTCGAATTTGTCTACGTTTTCAATATGAAAGTTGTCGATACTAAGTGCGCTCGCATTAGTGGGGTTTACCCGCCAACTTTTCGTTTTTGCGCAGATGATTTTAAGACCAATTTTTGAGGCTTCTGTGGCGAGTCTATCTAGCTGGGTTTGAAGGTCCGAATGACGGAAAGAAAATAGAACAACATCATCAGCATATTCTAGATCTCCTAGTTTACGGTTAAATTTCCAGTTGATTCTAAAACTATTTAATTCAGCTGCTTCAAATACCAAAACAAGAACGATGATGAAAAGCAAGATCGACAGTGTGCAGCCTTATTTCACACCGCTATGGCATTCAAAAGGATCGCTTATTTATCCACCGTGCAAAACTCGGCTTGAGGACCCAGTATACGACGCTTTTATGATATTGATAATTTTGTCGGGAATCCCACTAGCTCAAAGTGCCACCCAAATTACTTTCCTATCAAAGGTGTCAGAAAATCTATGAAAACTAAATATAACGTAGATTTGAATTCCTCGGATTGCTCTACGATAATACGTACAGTGTTTTTAGATCTATACAAGATCTTTGAGGGCGATAGCCAGCTTGATTCTACGTAGAACGTTATTAAGTGGCTCGGAAGTGTGGCTTTGTATGACCTGGCTGAGGATTTTCTTGATGGTTGACAGGAGAGAGATACCACTCCAGTTAGAGCATATTTGTCGGTTTCCCTTCTTCGAAATCTTGATAATTCCGATTCCTTTCAAGATTTAGGTACATTTTCAGAAGTCCAAACAGCTTCCACGATCGGAGTTAGCTTTTGTGCCATCATTCGCTTGGAAGCATTCAACGGCGATTTTATCTACTCCCGGAGCTTTGCGTTTTTTCAGGGTGTTAATTGCTCTCTCAATTTCCTCTGGTGTGGGAGGGCACGTTTTTATTTGCCTTATGTCTCCTTCGGATTAGGAGATTCTCATTGGAGCTATTGTAGGAATTTTGTGTTGCTTCGAAGTATCTCTTCCAAACTTCCAACTGTTAATTCTGAGCAGTAACCGTGTTGCCAATCTCGACTTCTATTCGGCAAGTCGTGGCAAAGTGCATCCTACCTCCAATAATTTTTACCAGACTATGGAGATTTCTCATATACCTTCTTTCAGCCGCTATCTGCGCATACTTCGCAAGATCATCATAGTAAGCTTTCTTGTCTTTTTTGATTTGTTTCATCATCTGCTTCATTTCATAAGGAAATTTCTTGTGGAGGAACGAATAAGATTTCTAACTCCCTGACTTGGTACACTTTTTTGTACCACTCACGACAGCTTCTCTCAGTTCTCCCCAATTACATACCAAGAAAAAGTCACTTTTTTTTTATGGCCATGTTTTTTCAGGTTACGTTTGAGTTAAGGCGCATTCTCAACTTGCGTCAAATTGCATCTACGTCACATATAAAGTCAAGACACTTGCTCTTTTGTCTTTGTGTAGCTGTTTAATTAATGGAAAATTTTTCCAAATATTTTAAAGATATTTCCGCTAATTTTCTGGCAAAAACACGCATAATAAAAAAATAAAAAAATTAATAAATGCATATAAACAGACCATATACCATATATAGGCATAAGTTCAAAGGCAAAACCCAATATACATTTTGCACAATTACGTTTTGTTTAAACAAAAGAGCCCGCAATCGGTTGGCTGAGTCACAGACGACGACTTCGGACTTGGCCAAGTTGCCGGTTCGGAGCTGGCCACACGCATCAGGGCTGTCTAAACGTGGATGAGTCAGTCTTTCGTCTGATCTGGCCAGGTTGGTTATTGTTGTTAAAACTAGACGAAACAGAAAATTTCGTATTATTTTTAGCCAACTTCGCTTATGCTAATTAATTTATTAACGTTTTGGTCTAAGCTGCCGATGACAGTCAATAAAATGACACATCGTCGTGTCAATTATCAAAATACATATAGTATATATGCGACAATACCAACAATAACAACAACAGCAACAATGCAGTTAAATACAACAAAATAAAATACAAAAAATACTGAAAAAAAAAAACAATTTCAATTTTTAAACCGGAAATGCCCAAATCGACTCAATGAAAAGTCACTGCGCGTGTTTAGGCGGCTTTTTTTTCGCTCTCGTCGTTGTTGTTGTTTTTTTGGCTTTAAGCCAAGTCATAAATATTTAAATGTGTGGCGCTTAAGCCTGTTAATTTACACAAAAACAAATAAGAAACCAAATATTAAATAATAAAATATGATAAAAATTAAATTCAATGGAAAGAATTGCAAAATTCCACGAAGTCATTTGGTAGGTAGCAAAGATCCCAGCGCAAAATGAAATGTATCTTCTTAAGCAGAGCCCCCAATGAACTAGATACATATGGAGCTAATCTGTAGTTCCAGATACATTTACCCCCCCGTCTGCTTCTACGCTGTCCATATATGTTAAATGTTGTCTGTTAATTGCCGCTAATGAGAGCGCTGGACAAGAATTGCGTGGCTTTTGGAAAGTAGCAAGGCTTATATTTTGAATCAAGTTTAACTTCCAGAAATAATTGAAATCAAAAAAATGCCATATACGAGGTGAGTTCGATAAGTTTGAGTATAAAAAAATTCTGGTTGTGTGCAGATCAAACGCCCCACAATAAAATTCGCAATGCTACAAAAAGCTTCTTACAAGACCTTACAGGCAGACCATATATAAGTCACTACAAACTTTTTTTAAATAGATTTTTCCATTAACACAGATTTGCTAAAAAATGCTGATAGAAAAATCTTCAGCCAAGAAGTTTGTATTCTTGATTTTGGTTCTTAAAGAAAAACCAAAAATTTTTATGAAGTCCTAATTTGGAAACAAAAAATTAAAAGTAATTAAATCTAAAATTGTTAACGAAATAAAATTTGGATCTGAAAAAAAAACATTCTCATTAATAGTAATTAATTGAATAAAATAAAATAATTAATTATTTGAATAAAAAAATAAAATTGTGATATTTCTTGTTACAAAGTATTCTATATTATAAACGGGTAAAAAACAATTTATAAGATTATATTTTAAATTTTAAGCACAGCTAAAGTAATACCATAAATTCACAAGACTTGACAAAAAACTTACAAATTAATTAATAATTTGGGATACCCTGTAACATTAGCTTGCAATAAAATCCGATTCCTTCATGAAAAACCAAAAACAGAAGAGTTTTTAGGAAACATTTTTTTTTTTGACCAATCGTTCCTATGGGAGCTATATGATGTATTCAATTATTTCGATCAAATTTGACACAATGCTTCAATACCTTAAAAAAGGTCTGAGTGCCGAATTGAGTTCAAATATCTTTACAAGCAGACGAAACACAACGAATTTTGTATAAAAAACGTTTTTTTGGACCGATTGGTCCTATGGAAGCTATATGATATAGTGAACCGATTTTTATCAAATTTAGAACAGTGCTAAGGAACTATAAACTTACGAATACTAAATTTGGTCCCAATATCTTAACAAACAACGAAACACAAATAATTTTGTTTCATCGATTTTTTGCAAAATCGGCCCTATGTGAGCTATATGATATAGTCAACCGATTTTGTTCAAATTTGGCACATTGTGCTTAAAAAGTTTCCAAACGCCAAATCTAGTTGCGATGTCTTGATTAAAAAACGAAATATAGCGAATTTTGCTTTAAAAAGTTATTTTCAGATCGGTCCTATGGGAGCTATATGATATAGTCAACCGTTTTTGATCAAATTGGGTACAGTGCTTGGAAACTATGAAAAATTTTTGAATACCAAACTTGGTTACGATATCTTCACGAACAAACGAATTATCCATATAAAACTTTTTTTTGTCGAGGTCGTCTCAGGCACCCATATGGGAGCTATATAATTTATCCCCGATATCAAAAAATAAAATAAACTTGTCCCATGGAATAATATGGGATCTAATGTAAAAGGATGGTTACTCTTACCATCTCTGAGATCAAGGCGTTCAAACGGATAGACGGACGGTTATGGGTATATCGACTTCTCTAGTCCCCCTGATCATAGTTTAGGTAACTTGGGGTGTCTCCGACGTTTCCTTCATATGTTACATACATTTTCGGCTTGCATTAACTTAATATACCCTTTGTACCATACGTTACAGGGTATAAAAAAGTATTCATTCATTTATTCAGAAAAACTAAAGACAAGACCAAAATTTTCAATTTCATTCTTTAAAAAACAAAAAATAAATAAAATATATATTTATATATATATATTTTTAACCATATTAAATTAAATTTACAAACATAAAACCGTGCCAAAATTAAAAATAATATTTTAAACTTAAAATAAGCATAACTATTATACAAAAAAGATATACGAAAAATGCTTAAAACTTAACAAAACATTCTCATAATAAAAAACAATATATTGCACTTCGGTTTTTGGCATTTTTAAATTTTATTTATATATAACGTAAAATATTAAAAGATAAATTAAAAAATTTATTTTATGATTTTTAGCATAGTAAAATTACAGACTAAAAAAAATATAAAATTAAAAGAAATGTTTCCAAAATTAATAATAAAAATATAATTTCGAATTTTTTAATTTTATTTATTTAAAGTAAAATATTAAATGATAAATTAAAAATGTATTTTATGATTTTTAGCATAGTAAAATTATAGACTAAAAAAATTTCAATTAAAAAAAGTTTCTTAAATTAATAATGAAAAACTATAATTTAGCATTTTTATTTTTATTTAAAACGTAAAATATTAAATAAAAAAATGTATTTAATGATTTTTAGCATAGTAAATTTAAAAACTAAAATGAAAAAAAGATCGAATTCAAAAACTAACAAAAAAAAATAAAATAATAATAAAAAAAATATAATTAAGTTAAATTTAAAATCATAAATAAATAACAATTTAATTTGATTAAAATTACAACTCTTTCCTTAATAAAATTATAAACTTATAAAGATCAAATATTATAAAAGTTATAACAAATATTTTCAAAACATGGCACAATATTCCTATTCAACGTCGTTAATATTGAAAATCAATATTTTTAATATATTATTATTATTATATTACGATTTTTAGCATAACAAAGCGATAAACTAAAATCTAGATGAAAATTTATTAAAATTAAAATATATTGTCTTGTATTAAATTATTCACAAATATTTTGATCATAATTTTAGATCTTTTCCAATTCTATATTAAACAGAAACATGGAGGGAAAAAAATTTTACTTGAAGATTGTTCGAAATCTGATATTAAGATAAGGTGACGATTTAAGATTGAATTAAGTTGTTCAAAAAGATTTTTATTATAATTTAGAACTTTTTTCAGTTAAAAAATGGACCTTTCCCACTAGAAAAAATTTTTTTTTTGCCGAATATTTATTTATATATTGGCAATCAACCGATAAATTTAAAGGCTATAATCAAATATTGACATAGCAATAAATCGCTACACATTAAATAAAACTTAGTGTCTGATAGGGATTTGTTTGCCAAAAAAGTCATAGAAATCTTATTTGAAGATTGTTCGAAATCTGATATTAAGATTAAAGTGATGATTTTAGATAGAATTAAGTTATTCATTAAGTTTTTCTTATAATTTATAACTTTTATCAGTTAAAAAGCGAACCTTTCCAACTAGAAATTAACATTTTTTGTTTGTCAAGTGAGCCATGCAAATCTAACTTGAAGATTGTTCGAAATCTGATATTAAAATTGAGGTGTCGATTTAAGATTGAATTAAGTTGTTTATTAGGATTTTGCTCTGACTTTTAGCAGTACTATAAGAGCTTGGAACCTCCATATCCTTAAGATTTTTCGGCTGAAAAGAAGACCTTTCCAATTAGAAATGAAAATAATTTGTTCGTTGAATAAGCCCCAAAAATCGTACTTGAAGATTGTTCGAAATCCGATTTTAAAATGTTGGTAACGATTTTAGGATTTTTTCTGGCGTATTTGTGCTTGTTTCTGGAACTGAAACCTTTTTTCAAAGTACTTTTCAAAAAAACAGGAAGTTAGGTCATTCTACAAATCTGACTCATCAGATCAGATACCATATACTTCAAAATTAGCCTCAAAATCGAATAAATACTGTAGAAATTTAGGTAAGAATAGGGCACAGTGTACTCGGGGATGTTCATGGGGGTTGCCGTGCAAAGTTTTTTGTTTAAGAAAAAAGTCCTTTTTTTTGTACCTTGACTTCGGTTTTTGATTTTCCCATCACCTCTTAAATTTAATCCAATGAAAACCATAGCTCGAAGTCGAAATTGGAACCATTGCAGAAATTTCTGTATTGACAGTCCTAAGATTTAGAATAATCAGATAGTCAATCAGTCCTCAAAGTACTAAAGAGCTACACATTTACTTCGTAAGTCCTTATAGAGTGTAGCAGTGCACTCAACCAATTGGCCACCCACTCAACAACCAAGTCTCCCAGATATGGGTACCCGGCCAGAAGAACATGAAGGTAACGAAAAGGTGGACCTTTACGCCAAAAAATCGGTCGGATAAGCTACTTATAGGCCCATTTCCCTGTTTTGGTTTCAACAAAAACCTTATAAAACATGAGACAAAAAAATGAACTCAACAAAAAGTCACAGAATATTGGAATGGCCTTGACGGCCTCAACCACTCCAAAAAATTTCGAAGCTTTAGCGCCAAAAGAGCAAACATTACGCTCACCCTTAACAGGAGAAGACTAAAGATACTCTCTGGAGCACTAAAAAATTCTAGGTGCATACCTACTAGAAGACATTCAAAAGCTCCCTGTGAAGGAGCTAAATAAAAAGGGGTGCACAATAGATCAAACCGGTCGCAGTGCATATAGGCCTTTGCCTAACCCTCAACAACGATTAACGAAGATTTAGGTTGTCGGAGTCTATCCATATACTTCGGATCAGTTTCGGAATTTTTTGTTTTAGTACGTACATTAAGCCCAGCAAATCATTTAAATGGGCTCTTAGACTTCACTGCCAGCACTTATTGGTAAAACTTCGGGTTTAAGAGTAACATTTCCAGCTCTCGATTAGGGAGCAGAAGGCGCTATGCATCCCCACAATCCTACGTGTATATAGGCCCTAATTCTGCCGTCATATAAGCCAGATGGACTCTTGGGCGACACTCAAGTCAGCTGATTCATCATCATCAATTCCTTTATCTCCGGTTGGAGCATAGGGCCTCAAAGTTTCGGTGGTTCTTGTGTATTTTTGAGGTTTCTGTTATAGGTGAATTTGTGTTAATGTGACATGAATTTTGTACCTACAAATCCGATGTGCAGGCTGCCGGAGCAGGGGGATTTCCCGAAACACGATTACCCCTTGGAGACTTTCTAATCATTACGTTTTGATCCACGTTTAAATTAACTCTTATTCAGGTTGGTAGTTTTTCCGCGATAGTTATAAGCACAAAGCTTAGTAGGAACTACCATCCTCTGATGACTAAGCACATGTTGGCAGTAAACTTCCGGGAGGTCTGTGGACGCTATCGTTAGCTCGCGAGGAGCTCCTCCGCTACCGTGCCTTCAACACGAGTCTGCCAACTCATGTGGGGGCTTACAATGCATTAAAGCATAGGTTGTTAGCATGATTGGTTATTAAATGGCGCCAAATCACTCGCCATGACGCTAGGAGAATCTTAGACACCCAAAAACCTCTCTGAGACTCTCCCCTCCTAGCCGCTGAACTCTGTCAGGGACTGCTTATTGGCTATTCGCAGCTAAACTTCATATCTGAAGGCCTTTCACTATCCGCAACCTGTGACCTGTGAAGTCAGCTGATTGGCGTTCCATTAACATTTCTGGGACTTTACGCTCTTTGGTGGGTGGTTTAGGGTCAAAAGAGTATAAACTTTTTTTTCTCAGAGGCAACTTTGACAACTTTATTCCCAATTGGTTAGTTGTTAATATATAAAATTAAAATATAGTTGGACTCTTGGCTACCAAGTGCTAAACGTTCTTTAGTTTACTTTTTGGAACATTTTTTAGCTACAACAGGTTTGGTTTGTTATTATATATAATATACTTGCTATATGGAGTAAAGTACTTAAGTTTTATTTAAAATTTTTTATTTTTTTTTTGGGTGCTTGCGTCTTCTGGCACAGCCAAGCCACAAATCAATCCAAATGCGGTTGTGCAGCTGTTGTGCGGCTGCAGTCATAAGATGCAGATACTGCAGCTACAGATACAGATACAAACTTCATATAATATGCGTTAGCATAACTACAGTTGAGGAGGCAGCAGGGGGGGCTGGGCAGAGGGTTGGCTTATGGTGTTGGTGCGTACAACAACAATGTCAACCGGCAGCGCATATTGAAATGAAATCTTTTTGGCCCATAAAACGCAAAATGTGGTAAAGAAGTTGGCTGACTGACGTACTGGCCGGGCCCAAACCGCAAACTCACTTCCGTTTCGTGCAAACTCTTTTTACTGCTTTTTTTTTCGCTTTTTGTTTGTTGCTGCTTTGGTCAAAATGGCGGCTGGCAAAGTACTATGGACGACGGAAAGACAGAAAAAAAAAGCAGAGAAACAGAGAAGCAGCGAAAGAGAGAAAGAGAGCGGGACAGCAGTAGAGCTCTAAATTTAGCGCAGCTAAATTAAGCCCAGAGCACTTTAATTAACATTGTTGCTTCTAATGAGCCACAAGAGCTCGCAAAAATGGCAAAGAAAGAAAGAAAGAAAGGAAGAGAGTATTGAGTAGTTCAAACAACGAGGTCAGTTTAATTAGTTGATTTTAAGAATTATACAGAAATGGTTTAGGAAGTGGAGGAAACATTAAGATGCCTCAATTACCTCTATTGACTCTATTCTTTCCGAGAGCGCAATAGATCGTTGGAATGCTCAATGAAATACTAAAGAATGTATACTGGCTTTTAGATACACGATAGCGTCAACTTAGTCTAGAAAACTGTATAAATCTTTATAAGGCAGTTCTGAATCCAGTGTGAACGCATCTCCAATTTCAAAGTCCTTTAAAGATATTATTCTTCATCCATTCATTAAGACTTAAATGTTGACAACGCTAGAGATGAAATAAGCAAAATAGCTCTAAGATATCTTAATAGACCAACCATAAAATATTTAGTGGCTATTAAGCTGCTTGACAATAGTAAGCAGGTTAGACGTCTGAAAGAAATTTTATATTGGGTCGTTCACTAAGTAATTTCGTTTTTTTTAGTGCAATTAAAACACAATTTTTTAATTGTGTAAAACATTTTATGACATTATATAGTCTCCATTTTAATCCAATACCTTTTGCCATCTGTCGGGCAAGAGATTGATTCCACGCTCATACAATTTTTGATCCTTGCAGGCAAAAAGCTGGTCCAAGTGGTTTTTTACGTGCTGATTTGAGGTGAAGGTTCTCCCAGCCAAAAAATTTTCCAGGGACTCGAACAAGTAATAGTCCGAAGGCGCTAAGTCTGGAGAATATGGTGCGTGTGGTAGATTATCCCATGCAAGCTGCAAAAGCTTTTTGCGACTTATCAAACTTGTTCGAGGTTTCGCATTATCCTGGTGGAACACTGCACCTTTTCTATTGATCAATTCTGGCCTCTCCTGTTTGAGTGCATCACTCAACTTGTCCAGCTGATCACAATACACTTTAGAATTAATCGTGGTATTGTCGGGTAACAACTCTTCTTTTGGCCTTCCAGGACGTGTTGCATTCTTTAGATCGAAATTGCCGGAACGAAATTTTGTAAACCAATTTTGGCATTGGCGCTCTGTCAACACATCTTCTCCGTCTTCCATTTTCGATAGGGCACCAAACAAAAACTATTCCAAAAAATGGAACAAATTTTTCTACAAAAAAGCCTTACTATATCAGCTGTTCATACATAAAGGTAAAGCGGTTAAGTGTGAAGTTGGCTGCGAAAAAATTCAATAAGATCAGCTGCTGTTATCAAACGAAATTACTTAGTGAACGACCCAATAATTTGAAGCTTCTATAAAAGAAACTTGTATAATTTGGAAAAAAAAATTAGTTGATGAAACTGTTAGGTATTGTTTGGAACCCTGTTCTAAGTCTTAATCCGAGTTTCTGTGAGAGGGAGGCTTGGTACCCTAAACTTGTTTGTTTGATTTCTCGAAAGCTGCTAATCGTAAGAAAGTGATAAAGGTCATTTAAAAATATTTATAACTAAAAAAAATATATGTGTAAAATATGCGAAAAAACTAACCGGTTTTAAGATATCTGCAAATTCTTCGAAAAGACCAAAATTCATTTCCATTTTTGAACTGACCTACGACCTTTATTTAAGGTTTATTTGATGCATTATTTTATTGGCAACAATTTTGATCTGAAAACCATGCTTATGATATAAAAAAATATTATTCAAAAGCCGTATCACTTTATATTGCAAGAAGGAGGAGGGTACTACGCTCCCTCCCACAAATACGAAAATCGGTTTAAGACTTGGAATACAATCCTTGAAAGTTTCAACAACTGAGTATTTTTTTCCAGCAGACGCCATTTATAAGCCTTAAGTACTAAAATAAGAATATCGATAAAAATCGTAAGAATTGAATTGTTCATGTCAGATTTTTAAGCACCATATCCTGGATAAATAGTATAGGAGCCCCTTTCGGCTAACGTCTGTTTAAAGACTACTTCATTATTACAAGGAACCAGGACCCCGCTATAGAAAAATAACTATAGGGATGCCATTGAAGTAGCTCTTAGGGATGTATTGTACATTTCTGAATAAATTGCGTCCTTAAGTTTATATTGTTTTTGGGAGCTATACAAAAAATACAACTTTGTAAAATTCGACAAAAATGAAAAAAAGGTAATTTCGTATATTATAATGTATAATCTTTGTAGTGAATTCGCTAAAAAAAACGGCTGCAAAACTAAGGATTTTTGACTATCTTCTCTCATGAATTTCTTTTAAATTTGAGTATTATATGGCTTTTACTTATCAGCTTTCCTTGAATTACGTCGAAAATTAAAGCTGGGAATTTTTGGTGATATCGAGCACATTAAGACAATGTCAAGAAAAGTCTACGAATGAAGTTCTATGGAGATGTTCGTTTAATAATTATCAGCTAAGGGATTACTGTAAAATTTAAACGTCCTTAAGTCGATATTTGACACTCATTGTGGACAAAAGATGAAAAAATATGAATTTCGATCAAAATTATGTAAAACTAAAGTTTTAAGCGAAATTTGCTGAATCCAAAAAATTGTTAAATACTTTTGGCACTTCTTTTGATTATCTTCCTTAAAAAATTTCTTTCAAATCCTTGAATTACTACGAAAATGGAAAAAAAGTGAAAACGCAAAGACTACAAATGAAATTTTATATAGATGCCGTTTAATAATTATATCCTATAGAACTATTGTACATTTTTATGTATCCTTAAGATTGAAGTTGGCAGTTATTTTCCACAAAAATTAAAAAAAAAGCAAGTTTCGACGAAAACTATAGAAAATGAATTTAATGTAAATATCAATTTTCAAGCGAAAAAGTATCGCCTTTTAACTATCATCCTTAACTGATTGCTTTTTAAATTTGAGCATTATATAGTTTATGCTTGCCAACCATTCCTGAAACCATTCCTAAAATAAAATAAAAAGAGCTCTTCAACCACGACCTGTACAAAAATTGGAAAAATATTCTCCAGATTATGCTTTTTTTTCGACAGATCTTTCGTAGGGACTTGGCTTGTAGGTGGTGGCGCCCTTCCCCCCAAAATTTGGAGAAATGGTTTGACAATCTTTTTACACTTCCAAGTAAAGAACCCCTCCCGAGACCAAATCCTAGATTCGCAACCAAGTTCAACTTTAGCAGAAACCTCATTGAGTTCCTATGCTCCAGTGGAAGACATAGCAGATGATGCTGATGAAGTAAAGCATATACATTTTTTTCTAATAAATCACATAAATACTTGGAGGTGGTGGCGGATCCACGGGATTGGTTTTCTGATCCGGACACCCTTCATAATTTGGAGAAATGTGTTGACAGTCTTTTTACACTTTCAAGAAAAGAACCTCACCCGAGACCAAATCCTAGATTCGCACCCAAGTTCAACTTTAGCAGAAACCTAGTGGAAGACATAGCAGATGATGATGATGAAGTAAAGCATATTGAGAAATCAAACGTCGAATCATATAAATTTTTTTTTCTTATAAATCACATAAATACCAAGCAGCCCTCGTTATAGTAAAAGAAAGCAAAAAATTGAAACTAAAAAAAAAAATTTTCAAGTTTGCTTTTGGTTTTGTTGTTGTTGTGGCTGTTGTTTGTGGCAACAAAAGCTGTGAGAAACTGGCAGACCCTATGGCTACTTGCTGTTGCAACAACTGTTGTTGCAGCTTGTTATTGGCTTTCTACAAGCGGCGACAACAACAACAACAATTATATTGGCCCAACTGAAGCTCTCTGGCCTTGTGGTTTTGTGTGTGCAACATGCCAGCGATAGCTGCTGGGATGATGGATGGATGCATTGGGTTATTGCATATTCCTTGCGCTTGATTGAACGCCAAGCGGATATGGCCACAAAATCGAAGATTTCCGGCTATATGCACATTATTGTGTGAATTTTATGCGAACCCTTTCCCAGCGCTGCCAACAGCTCAAAAATCCATTCTTAGTCCAACAAACAATCCTTGGCCAGCGCTCATTAACAGGAGCAATTAATTTACATTGCGTATACGCAGCGTTGCTTGGACATTTTTTTTACTTTGCATATTTTCTTTATGGCTTTATTATTGTGATAGCTGACAGCAATTAAAGTCACACAAAATTGGTAGCTATGCATGTGCGAGGGTGGGCTGAAAAGTAATGAAAAGTTTTTTTTTTTAAAAGGAATTTTTTAATAAGGTATTTGTAGAGTAAGATACTTCTTATGGGACATATACACTATCATATACACTAATATTTCATAGGGTGGGCTAAAAAGTATTGAACACTTTTCAAATAAAACGAAGACTTTTAAAACACCATTCGTAATCTATTTTGAGAGCAGGCGGTTATATAAGATTGTATAGTTCAAAGGCTGCCCAGAATAGATAGTCGTTTCAGAGGTTCATCGTTTTTAACAACAAAAATTTTACAGGGGACTATTTGTTAGTTTTTTTGCGTATAGGCTTATATATATTTTATTCATAGTCCTATCTTTCCAAAAGTTTTTTTTTTACTATCTTAGGTCAACTAAGTTTTGGTTAAATCCTTTTGAATATGATTATCTACAGAAAAATGCAATTTACTTCAAAAAAATAAGAGTATAACAAATTTCTGTGGCGTAGGAGTTTTGAAGAATTGGTTTATATCTAATATTTTATCATATGAAGATTTATAAACTTATAAACAGTTTAATAACAAAATATAATTAGAATACGTTTAACCAATATAATTTGGAGTACAACTTATTCTACTTAGTCTTGAATTCAGGACGGGAATGGAAATAATGTAACCATGTAGCCTTCCTTACGTATCGATCTGCTCTAGATTAGATCTTATGATCACGGAACTTTCTCATAATAAGAAATTTAGATCTGTTCTTCCAAGTCAGGAGACGTGGGCTGATGACAGCCCCTGGTGAAATCTCCGGTGGCAACAATGGTTCACGTATGGGTCCAAAACTGAGCAGGGTGTAGGTGTTGGAATCATTGGACCCTACACCAGAATCTCTACTGCAATAGGCATCTGGCCCAGCGTCTTTCTAGCGGAGATTCATGTCATAGAGATCTGCGCCCTTAGTATCCTTCTCAATGGAACTAGGGGAAGCAAACATATGTATGTTTTCAGATAGCCAAGCTGCTGTTAAGGCATTGCCATCCTAGAGCATCTTCTCCAGGATGGTTGAAGAATGCAATAACTACCTCCAAACCCTGTCCGCCCGGAACAAAGTCGTGCTATGTTGGGTGCCTGTACACTCGGGAGTGGTTGGTAACACGATCGCTGACGATCTAACACGACAGGGTGCCTCCACCCTGACTACATCTCCTGCGCCGTTTTGAGATCATATGAGATATTGATTCTCTCTTCCGGAGCTTCGTCAAGCAAAAGTGCTCAAAAGTGTCAAACCTGTGGCTGCGATCAAGACAAAAGGTCTTGGCAGAGCGGACCTAAAGCTCCTAGTAGCTTACCTATCCTGCCACCACACTGTTAGATACCATCTACAGAAAATTGGCCTATCGTACTCTTCAGAGTGCAAGCTCTGTCTAGAAGACGATGAAACCACCAGATATATTCTCTGTGACTGCCCAACGCTGGTATGGGACAGAGCCTGTCACATGGGAAAGGAATGGATTAGTCTCTTCCATCTTAGGTTAATTAAAAAAAAAAAGACCTATTGCTATTCATGCGGAAAGTCATATGCTTTAACTAAAGGGTATGGTACAAAATACCTTTTGATCGCAAGGCCCCATATCTCTGTGAGGAACCCTTTTTCGAAAAAAAACCCTGTAAGAACCATTTCTTCTGACAAACTCACCATGATCCGATTTGATATCGTTTCTTCAGAGTGAAACCACTGTTTTAACTCTTCTCTGGTGTTTGGCGCATTGTTATGAATTAAAGTTTTTGTTGGGTTCCATCCGTGCATTCTGTCAATTATTTTCTAGAAGACAACTTCCCTTAGACGAACTAGACGGACTATCAGATCAGAATCAGCTTTCCAAGTTTAATGCTAAATCTCAGACCAGGGTCAAATATTTCTAAAACTCTTAGTTCGATTTTGATGAAATAAATAAATTGAAATGAGTTTACCTAACATTATTCTTTCCAGCAGAAAAACAAATAATATTTTGACAAAAAATAAAAATGCTGTCATAACTTAACAACCTGCCCTCGTATAAATATCATTCAGTGGCTGAGTAGAGTTGCCTTTAACTAAACCCTGAATGCATAGTTACACGTGCGCCAAAGCAAATTATATATTTGCCCTTTGCCTCCCTGGGACTCCCCTGCACTCCTAAAGCAGCTACGACGTCACAAGAGCTATGTAAATTATTTGTGTCCATCGCTGTCTTTCATCCTGCCCCATGGGCTGAACGGTTTCGCTTCATTGCAATTGCTTTGCCACCGTATTGCATTTATACACATACACACATAGATAAATATGTACAACATAGCTACATATGTGTAAGTGTGTTAACTTGCGGTGGTTGTGCATTTTGTGATTACTATTGTTTTTTTATTGTTGTGTAGTTGTTGTTGTTGTTGCCACTGCAACGCAATTTGCGCCTTAATTGAAACATTAAAATGTGATAAGTGCTGGGTTAAAAGTTGCATGCCATGCAATTTGCCACTGTCCGTGGCACAACAACAAATTGGCCCAGCTAACTTAGGCGAAATGTACACACCATAATTATTTATTTTTTATTTATTTAGTTAACAAAACTATTAAGATAAAAATAACATATAAATGTATAAGAAATAAAAGATCCAAAGCTGTAAAAAACTGACTCGAAAGTTTTTGGATCTTATGCTAAGCAGGCAACCCTGGAAAATCATAAAATGAATTGTACTTAAGGTGACCCGGTTTTTAGTCCTATGTGTGAACGTTTAGAAAAATGAATATAGCCGTGTTTCAGAAAATAAATTACTGAATGTTTTTGAACCAATTTTTTTTAAGTTAAGTAGCCAACAGTTCTAAAAAAAAATATAAAACTTTCCTTAAATATGTCAATCACCATTTTTTTTTAAACACGTGTGAGCGATTTGATAAAACAAAAATTTTTTATGTTTTATTTTTGTCAAAAGACGGGAAAAATTGAAATAAATTTTTATAATATTTATTGGCATGCATACTTCCTGATTATACGATGAAAAAATTGATTTATTTTCTAAGTAAATATACATACGAAAAAATATTTATTTATTCATCAATATTTACGTTGTCCCCTTCAAAGTAATCCCCCTCGGATACAATACACTTATGCCAACGGTTTTTCCAATCCTCAAAGCACTTCTCATAAGCACTTTTCGGTATAGCCTTGAGCTCTTCCAGCGATGCAGTCTTTATCTCTTCAATCGTTGCGAATCTCCGTCCTTTCATAGGTCTCTTTAGTTTTGGGAACAAGAAAAAGTCACATGGGTCCAAATCCGGTGAATATGGTGACTGAGGCATGATTGTGGTGTTGTTTTTGGCCAAAAAATCTCTCACAAGCAAAGATGAGTGAGCAGGGCCATTATCGTGATTCAAAAGCCATGAATTGTTTTTCCACAATTCTGGACGTTTTCTTCGTATTGCTTCTCGCAAACGGCGCATAACTTCCAGATAATACTTTTTATTGACCGTACGACCATATGGTAAGAACTCCTGATGCACCACGCCATGGTAATCGAAGAAAACAGTGAGCAAAACTTTGACATTTGATCGAACTTGGCGTGTTATTTTCGGTCTTGGCTCTTCTGGCCGCTTCCATTGGGACGATTGGGCTTTGGTTTCGATATCATAACCATAACATATACCCATGATTCGTCACCAGTTATGACCATTTGAGTAAATCTGGGTCGACGTTGACGTCATTCAACAGCTCTTGAGCGATGCTCATGCGACGGTTCTTTTGGTCAAAGTTTAGCAATTTCGGAACAAACTTTGCTGACACACGTTTCATGCCCAAAACGTTAGAAAAAATTGTATGGCACGAGCCAAGCGATATACCGACATCCTCAGCAACTTCTCTGATAGTGATTCGACGATTTTCCAAAACAATTTTCTTCACTGCTTGAACGTTTTCATCTGTTGTTGACGTGCTTGGGCGTCCAGAGCGATGCTCGTCATTGGCATCTTCACGGCCATCTTGGAAGAGTTTGTACCACTTGTAAACATTTTTTTAAACAGAACCGATTCACCGTATGCTACTATCAAAATTTCAAGTGTTACAGAGCACGTAATTTTATTTTTTACACAAAATTTGATGCAAATCCGTTGATCCATATTTTTCGAAAAAAAAAATCGCCGAGCACGCAAAACACTTATAACCTTTACGCCTCTCACAACCAAACAAAAAATGCCATTCACTTGAAATTTGGTAGAGATGTTCGGGAAGAGTGTACCAACACAACAAAACAAAAAAAAAATCGATAATCGAAAATACGTTGCCCGCGAAATTTGAAAAGTCACCTTATTTTTTGAACACACCTCGTTCATATTATACTTCAAAACTTTTTAACTAAACTTTTTGGAATTTAATTAAAGGTAACTGATATACCCAATTTATCTACCAAGCTCCTGAGTCAGCCAAAGAGGGTTGTCCTTCATCTTATAGAGGTATCACTCTCTATAAGTATTCGTAGTAAGAACGCTTCTTCAGTTTCTATTTGTTAGAGTGTTATGGCTCTGGCAATACACCAAAGGTAATCTTAATCCTATTAACCTCGAACTATGGCACATAATTCATCTGGTACGACGCTGATAGTCTTATTTAAACTTTGGTACCTCTAAGGCCGGCTTACGCTTTTCTCTATCAAGTGTATACTACATGACGATCTGACTTTTCAAAGGTGACTTTTCAAAGGATGTGTCGCTTCAAGCGTTTTCAATGGCAACAAAGTCCCTAAAAAACGGTACTCATCTGAGATTCCCGTCCGTTGTGATTATACCAATTCTTTTTTTTTTCGACCAAGTGCCTCCGATGCAGCTGTACTACCAACGCCTCTCTCTATGCTCTGCTTCATAGTTAAGTAGCGTTCGAAAATTCAATGCAAATTTTTCTAATATATTCCCTCCGACTTATCGTATTCCCATCGACCTATTGTAATTTTTTGCTATATACAACTTGTACATAATTAGTCAGCTCTTCTTTTATTTTTTTTTCTTGTAGCAAAAAATTTCTCTGCAAATTATTCCTTGTTAACCCTTGAGCTAATACTTAAATTTTATGAAAATCTTTTAATTTCTTGCTCTCGCTATGCGTCTAATAAATTTGATTAATTAAGCGGCATTTTTGCCAGCCTTTTGACTTTTTGAGCTGAATCCTGGACACTTTTTGAGTGGGGGGGATCCTAATTAATCAAACAATGTACGCGACATTATGTCAAACACTGATGAAGATTAAGACGCTGGCGACGACTATGCCAAGGACACAGCAGTTGGCGCCCCGTTGGTATTGGGCAAGGGCGTGGGCAAAAGTTCCAGCCCTGGAATGTTGTGTTTCTTTTGGTTTAATTTCGTTGTCAGCAAGGTGCACTGGGGCGCCGGTCTTAACCCTTTGATAAGGCTATAGGCAGGGAGAGGACACACGTGGGGAACGACTGCTGTCAGGCATATGAAATTATTTTTCAATTATCCTTTCCGCTGCCGTTTGGCACGCCCCCACATATACAAACACACGCATACACATATGATGGCTGTCTGCGTGTTTGTGACAAGTGCGACAGAGGTGTATAAGGGTGCAAAAAGTAGGGCAGGCTGAAAAGTAATGGACTCGGCAATGAAATAATCGTTTTCATTTTTAAATCAAAAAGTTTTTTTTTTGATTGCTGATAGCTCTTAAGACATCGATTAATAGTTGTTCAAATCATTTAAAGCAAGTGTCGTTCCATATGGCCATTTCTTTACATTTTACCTACAAGCGAGAACTTTGTGGTTGGGAAAGCAAAGCCCAATCCATTATCTTTCAAAGCCGTATTGTTGCCTGGTATTTTTTTTTTTATTGATATGAAGTATATTAGAAGATATCGCTTCTAGTCGGAGGATAGTGCCTTATTGGCTAAGAACTTAATTTTGCCCAATGCGTTTTTTTTTCTTTCAATAAAATTACTCATTTATCGAGTTATCATATTTAGGATTATCGCTTTAATTTCTTATGTGTCCATTATTATGACTATAATTTTGCTTTAATAACCCTACTAGGTCTCTGCCCAATTCGCCTTCATAGGTTCCTGCTTTGTACGTGACTTCTACAGTTGGTAATGGTGTAAGGGCTTCAGTCACTTGGTCTCGCCAACGTATCCGAGGCTGTACTCTCCTTCGCTGTTCACCAATTACCGAGTAGAATACCTTACGAGCTGTTGTTTCCTCTTTCATACCGTCGACTTGATCTAGCCTTCGAAGTCGCATTCCACTCATCGATCCGTCGAACATGGATTGTACCATCGACGCTAACAGTCAAGAAGATTTTGCGAAGAATTTTTCCTCAAAAACCCCAAGAGCAGCTGCATCTAATTGTGTTGTTGTCCGGTCCAGAGCACCATATAGAAGTACTAGAAGGATGAGAGTCAACTGTATCTGTCTAGAAAGATGTGCCTTAAGTAGCTCCTGTTAGCATGAATTATCCGACGCTTAATCTCTCCAAACTGACATTATTGTTGCTGCAGTTGAGAATCAAAACGTCGGGATTCCCTGCTGGAGCACATCATAATCTTTGTCTCGCCGATATTTACCGCGAGATCTACTCTATGCTCCAATCGGAGTCGAGGATAAAAGAAGAACAGAAAAGCGCCAGTGACATCAGCATTCCTAACAATGTTTTCCATCAAGAGAATGAAGAGCAAACAAGAGTCAAAATCCCCGCTTAGTATTAAAGGTTTCGGAGAGGTTAGTTCCTACCTTGACGTAGCTGCTGTGTGTGGGCTCAACGTTGCTTCGGCTACGTTCAAGGATATGTTAAAGCTTGAACTTGGCACACGCCACATCTGCTGCGCCTGTTGCCGAGGCGAGGGATTATTCGACCTTGATCAGATACCCCGTGGAGCGTCGTTGGAATTATCGTTTTGATCCATGCTTAGTTGTTTACATAGTTTGAGTCTATGAGTGATGGGCTCAAAGACTAGAGTGATCTGGCTGAATTCATGCGATTTTGGTGCTCACCTACTTCTTGAGCCGCTGATTTGTTTATAAAAGCCATTCAGATCACTGATCCTGTTCCCAACCTTGGCTTGGAACCGGCTAAGGTGGAGCTAATACGAACAAAAAAAATGTTGATACAAAAAGTTCCATTAACTCAACTATGCGTCTATTTTGTGGATTCTGTTTATTTTTCTTGATCAAACTATTAGGTTAAGGTAGTTTATTGTCTTATGTTTAAATTCGACTATCTAGTATCCAATTGTTAGTCTTCCCATCAATACAAATATTCCTCCTTACCCATCACCACTACTACTTAAGATCGCAAAAGGAATTGTCACAATAAATAATTTTGTCCAGACCACTTACTTTTCTGTCTACCCTCGTTTATATGCTACACCTTAATTTAATTGCCTTTTCTGCTCTCACGCTCTCTTTATAAAGCTAACTTTCTTCATGCTCTTTTTTTTTGTTTTTTTTTATAGAAACCGATCTGATAGGCGCCGCAGAGTGGACCGGCTCGGCTGCGACGGGCGGCAATGTGGCCTATCCAATGGGCGTCGGCGCCACACTGCCCTATCATCATGCCCATGCACATGCACATGGACATACACATCACGCCGCTGCTGCAGCTGCACATCATCATCATCATTTGCAGCATCATCATAGTGCCGCAGCAGTGGCACTACCGCCTCCACCTCCACCGCCCGCTGCAGCGCCCGTGCCCAATGCTGCAGCCATGAATCACTATGGCAGCGCCATGGGCGGCTATGACACTACCACGCTGGATGCCAGCAATTATCATTTGCCCACTGTGCTGCCGGACATGCATGGCTTTTGTGCAACAGCTCCAACGGATCCGTATCAGGCAGCCAGCGCTTCCGCTGTTGGCTATGGCAGCGGCAAGACGGACTTGGAGACTTTGAATGCTGGCTATGGCACGCCTGCTGCCTACAATAATGCCTGGTCAAATGGCTATAGTAACTATCAGTATGGCAGCTGCTCGGCCACGGCGCAGTATGGTGCAGCGCATGCAGCAGCACCGCCACCGCCACCCGTGGTGCTCTATCCGCAGCTTTATTCCACGGTCAATCAAAATCAAATACACCTGCATCTGCACAGCAGTGAAAAGCTGGAGCAGTATCTGGGCGCAGATCAACAGCTAACCATAAGCTCCCTAACTGGCAATCGTTCCAGCATAGAGATTGGCCTAGGTGGCGCCAGCGAGCAGGAGCAGGCTGCGGCAGCCGTAGCCGGTGTAGAAGCCGTCGACAGCAGTGCGCAGAACTATCATCTGCATCATCATCATGCGCATCACGAGGCGCAACGACATCATCAGCTGGAGGCGCAGCAACAGCAGCAGCAGAGCGACGTGGGCAGCGAAGCGCATGCGCCCAGGGATGAGGATGTAGGCGACATGACACAAGTCTGGCGTCCCTATTGACACAATATCAATTTGGTAATGCCGGCGCCAGCCTGCACCTATCTGCACATAGAACTGAACTAGGCCAAGTTTTTTTTTTTTTTGTTTTCCCGAGCGTGTAAATTCGCTTTTAGTACCATAATAGATTTTTTTTTTTAAAATATATATATTTTTTTTTTATACACTAAATAAATGTAATTAGTTTTAAAAGTTTTGTATATAATATGCATGTTTGGAGTACCGCATGAGTGTAAACATTTATGATAAATATTTATAACAAATTCTCAACGTATATGCATTAGCTGGTAAGCGAAAGAGTAAGAAAGCGGTTATGGGGCAAGGTAGGGAATGGGAGTCAAGACATACAGAAATTTGTATATTTTGAAGAAATTTGGACAATATTTCCTGTACTGCATCCTGGTACACTTAGGTTGAGATTCCGATTGTTGAAATACTCTAGGATCCAGCACCAATCTCGTGGAGAATTGCAATTTTCTATAAGTTTGGTATCAGAGCCTATATTTGGTATCATGCTATAATATGAGAAATCTCTTTTCTTTTTAGGGCTTCCAACCCTCTTAATAGTTTTTCACCCTACTTCTTTTATTAATCATAATCCCTCAAACAAAGATTCTTAAAAAAAGAAAAAAAAATGCTAGGCAGTGCTTGAATAACATCGATGTATCGATATATCTATATTTCTATTAAGAAATTTCGGATCGCAGAATATGCATTCCTAACAACATCTATTCTTAACTCAAATTTCGATACATCGATACTTTCTAGCTCAAAGTTCTTTAAATTAAAAAATAATCAATGTTTTCCAAACTTATCGAAATCAATATAAAGATAATATAAGGAGCGAATATTTCATCTTACAATTTAAAAACACGAAAATTGTGACCTCAAGAAAATAAGCATACCTCAAATCTTATTTAAACTTCGATATATCGATACTTCCATATTTTCCAGTTGCTGGACATAGTAGGGTAGGAAAGTCTTGATTATAATAGTCCTAGTTTCTTTTTTATTCAAATTCCCGAAATGCTGCACAATTCTTCCGAATTCTGAAATTCAATGAAGTTCCTCATAGCTTACTCTATAGACGCATAAATATTACTCTTTCGTTTACCAAATATTCGCTTATTATTATCTGCTGGGATTTTATGCACATTAAACGTATTGTGTAAAAATAAAATATAAACTTAATATTTATAATAAATTTTTTTTCTAGTTTTTAAGTCATTTAGACATATTATAGTATACGAGAATCTATTATCTATGTATTTGTATGTATACCGCACAACTTCGGATGGTAAGCTATGCATGTATCGCGATTTTTGTTATTTTGTTTAAACAAATCCGAAAAGATTACAACAATGAAGACTATAAATAAAGTTATGATATTTATTAAAAATTCCAACAATATATAAGACTCTTTTGCTTTAGATGATCAGACAAGATTTTGTTGTTTTATTATTGAAACTGACTCCGAAAACTGAAATTTTTTCTCTCATGGCTTATAAAATAGCAAAATTTTAATAGAGTACACGATGTTGGTAAGCAAGGTAAACTCTTTCAGGACATTGGGCACAATCTCGCAATGGGAAGTTGGAAGTGTACGCTCTTTATAGATTTCCAGTAAAAAATTTCCTGACAATTCATTCAGAGTAAGCTGAGTTATGGCTGATACCTCAATAAAGTTCAGTTGCTTCGGTTTCACATACTGGACCGATTTATAACACAGTCAAACAAAAAATTCAACGACATCAGACAATATACACAATGAGTTTTCGGAAATGCAAATTTAAGGTTCCAAAAGCCCCAACACATCAAGGTTCTTATGAAGCCCGTCAAGAGGGTTGGGGAAGGATTCAGGTCGGGCTCGGTGTTTTCTCAATTGTTCTGTCATTATTCAAGCTAAAGGACTTACGAGGGGACTTTAAATTTTCCCACAGGCTCGGATTCTCTCTGTACGGCCCTGGTTCTGAAATATCCGAAAATAAAGCATGGTTTATGGAACTCCGAAAACTTACAGTAAATTTCAAACCCTAAAATAAACTTTTTTGTTACACCAACTGCATTCCAGTCGAAATAAATATCAGATTTTTTATTTTTAAACATTTTTTGTAGTTATCGACAATATTATCTTTCTATAAGGTAATATCGGAAGGGCCGTAACCCGGAAATCGGGTTGTTATGGCCACATACGAAGAAGAATATCGGAAGGGCTTCTATTTCGAGCATGTAGGTATTATACATATAAAAATACTAAAAACCAGCAGAAAATACTATTTGAAGAAGCTTCCTTATACTACTCTAACTACTACTATTCTCATTGAATTTAAGGAAATAAAGCAATATTTGAGTCCGATATTTCGGAATAAAGAACAACATTTCATTTTTAGTGTTGAATCAAAAGAAATTTTTTTTTTAAATATTTATTTGACATCTGTCGAGAGGAAAACGAAAAAATCGTAAGTCCTAATAATACTAAAAAGTTTCAATAAAACTTTAAATTTTGGTTATTTCTAACTTTGAATCGAAGAGGACTATCTAATTTGTAACTTTTTTTAAACTTATTATATCTGCACATTTATCGATATCACATATTAGAAAGAAATATGAAAATTCCGTTCCGTATTGCCTTCTCTATAGTTTAAAGTTTAAGATTTCGATAACGACTGAGCATACCATTTCAGAGAAGAGGCATTCTTGAAAACCTAACATCAACAAGTATTCTCGATTCTGTATCCCCACCTAAAATATTTATAAGAAACCAGCATTTTTCAGAAGTCTTCTTTGCTTTCCAAACTAACTAAAAATACTAAATTTCTATAACTTTCCGAATTCTGGAAACCACTTTTTCAGCCCATGATTATGTTGACACTGCGTTGGTTTTGCGATTAACTAAAACTTTAACCACAAAAAAATATATTAAAATAAAACAAGATAAATAATGTTAAAAAACTACAATAAAACTGTACAGTTAATTATGCGCATATTTAACAACAAAAATTTGCTAACAATGCACATATGTAAAACATACTTGCATATGTATTAATATATATATATACTATATAGAAGTGTGTGCATGAAGGAAATTGCAAAAACAAAAAACATCATGAATTTTGAATGAATGAAACCTTAAAAACGCGCGCATAAATAAATTATGAATTTTGCAACAATAACAACAACTGCATTTACAACACTGGAAACAACCACAAAATGTACTCAACAACAACAAAATGAGGACGTGTGCATGGCTCGCTCTATGGACAATAGTTGGACACTACACTCCATACTATACTGAAGCAATTGATGCCCCGAAGAGCCCCGAAAGACCCGGACACCACTCGGGGCTAGATCATGCTTGCTTTGCGGTTGAGCAGCCATAAATAAAATGAGCGCCCCAAAACAGAAAATGCAGCCACTTTATGTACTGAGAGAAACAGTGTTGCCTTGTCGCTTTATAATGCAACTTTATGGCAATACAAAAAAGAACATATAGGAGAAATTTTATACCGATTGTGAATTGATTTTGGTACTCAAGCAGATTTTAATTTTTTAATAAAATGAGCGCCTCAAATAGAGAAAGCAAAAAAAAAAGTAACATCTAATATAAAGCTTAGCTCTCAATAAGTAAGAGGATAATAGCATCGGCCACTACTGGATATTGAACTAGGTACTTGATCAAATTTTAAATAATAAATAAAATCAAAATTTACTATAATACGAATGGTTAATTTTGTTTAATATTTTCTGTTGTAAGTATCCTCATACATACCTGAACCCTAAGATTGCCCTATGGATGTATACAGCCATCGTACAACCCATCATCACATATGGTGCGCTGGTATGGTGGCCAGCATTGAGCAGGCAATACAACATCAGGAGACTAAGTACACTGCAACGAGCGGCCTGTGCAAGTGTTACGGGCGTAATTAGATCATGCCCAGCAGAGGCGTTAAATGTGATCTTAAATATGGTTCCGATTGACATCCAATTAAAGCTAACTGCAGCAAACACGGCCACCAGAATCAAAGAAACTGGACTCTGGAGGACTAATACCTTCGGACATGAGAGCATTCTGAAGGGTCAATAGACTAGCAAATCAACAGATTACATAACACCAGTACTGGACTTCAAGAAGAGGTTCGACGTCAGATTCCCGATGCGAAAGGAGTGGGACATGAACAGGGTAATGAGAGCAGCCGCAGCTGCAATCTATACTGACGGATCCAAGATGGATCGCGGTATAGGAGCAGGGGTCTACTCGGACAAACTCGAAGTATCTCTCTCCTTTCGCCTAGGTAGCAGAACATCTTCCAGGCGGAAGTCTTTGGCATCAGAGAAGCATGTAAGGTGTTGAATAATCATCCGAGTGTGTGTATATTCTCCGACAGTCAAGCAGCTTTGCTGGCGATCAAATCGCCAACCGTGAACTCAGAAATCATCAGACAATGCAAAGAAGATCTCAATGCCCTTGCAAGCAGAATGAACATCGCTCTCGTATGGGTTCCCGGACATAGGAACGTATACGGGAATGAAAAAGCTGATGAACTGGCGAGAAAAGGAGCATTAGATGGCGAAGCAGCGGAGGTAGCTGTCAAATACCCCCTCAGCGCTATCAAGAGAGAACTTCTTCTGCGAGCTCAGAACAAGGCTGAAACCAGATGGACAAATATTGGCACTTGCAAGATTGCAAATAAAATTTGGCCGCGATACGACAAGCGTAGAATGGCCAAACTGCTAAGCAAGCCAAGAAAAATAATCTTCAGAATAGCATCGACAATAACCGGACATTGGCCGTTAGGAGACCATGCAAAGAAAATGGGCTGGCCCCAACGTCAGATGCCGAGGCTGTGACCAGGAGAACACAGAAGAGACAGTTTATAATTATTTATGTAAGTGCCCACGATTGGGGTCCTTACGCCACAAAGCACTAGGAAGCTTCGCGTTAGGAAGCCTACGTGACATGGCAGAAAATAACATAGACGACATCAGCAGGTTTATTAACGGATCGAGATGGTTTGAGTAAACCGAACAGCTGTGGTTCCCATAAGTGGTTTTACAAAATGGCGCATTAGCGCTAATTGAGTTTGAATATGTTGTCACTCAAACGGCACCCAAACCAACCAACCTCATATATTTAAGTTAAAATTTGATTTTAAAACAAAAACATACAAAAATTTTTTTTTCCAACATCGATGTTTTTATTCCCATTATCGAAATTATGAGAAAGCAATTCTGGCTGGAACAGAATTTTTTTTGTTATAACCCACAGGCTCACAAAAAAATGTGTTAATTTTACATGTGACAGAAGCAGGGCCCTAGAGAGTCCGTTATCCGGGCCCTTATAAATTTTTCTTAGTTCATAAAAATACGTATAATTGTCGAAAAGTGTGAGATCAACATAAAAAAAATATATAGATAGGATTTCGAGAGAATTGATGATTTGATAAAATCATAATAATGCATTTCATAAAACTCCAATGCAGATCTTAAAAAAAAAATGCATATAGCTTCTCTGCCCTAATCAATTAGTTACATATAAAATATCTTAATTGGAGCTCCATAACATACACTTTTGTCCCACCATATTATATTCTATCATTGCAATCATAGTAATAACATTCGATATGGTTAAACAAAAAAATATGTTACGGAGCTCTGGTAGAAGATAATTTATTATATTTTTTTTAAGTAAAAAGCTTCCCAAATGAAGCCCCTTCGAGAGCTCCGGGCCCGGGGGAAAATGTCCCCGAACCCTGTCGAAACCCTGACGTGCTGTGGTTTCTTGGACCTCGGGTTCGGATTCAGCGACCCTGAAAACATATAGTAAACATGGTCTGACCTCCACACCCGAAAAAATATTTATTTTGTATGGCTGTGTAATGATAGTACGCATAAGATGTATATGTTATTTTTTCGATCTGAATACGTCTTCCTGTACCATCCATCCTATCTGCCCACAAGGCGTATAAGTATTTTTAAAAGTCTTATTATTTTTGGAAACTTTGAAAAGATGAACCACTCTACGATGTTGGTTACTTATCCATATATGCTAGAGGTACTAGTCAACCATAACCATGTACACTTTTAATTGCGAAATTCCGATTGTTTATCTAGTTGAATGTTAAGATATTTAATTTCAGACGTTTTTTTAAGAAGCCATTATAGCAAACGAATAAAGAAATTTAAACCAATTTTAACAAAAGAAATTTTGTATACATATTTATTTTGACGATAGCTTGTTTCTTTCCACTAATTCTTTATCTCTAATTTGTTTTCTTACGGAACTAACAATTACACAGGTCTACAAATACAGGGGTCATGTGAGTTGTTGGAAAGCTAGGGTCATTTCCGAAGTAATTTGGTGCGTAGAATCCGAATCCGGCGTCAGAACTGGCCCATCACGTCAGGATTTTGAGATATTTGAGGTTATGTACCCAAAAACCGCGTTTTTTCCTACTTTTGAGGTTATGTACAGGGCGCAAAAAATTTTTGCGGTCTTTCTCTCCAATTACATCATTTAGTACAATTTACCCTTTAATTTAAGGGTTCAAGAGATTAATTACGATTTTTTTTCGCAAAGTTATGGCTTTCGAAGTTACGAGATATATCCCTTCGACGTCATTAGCATTTGCAATAAGTCTTTGAGATAACACAGGTCAACATGGTTCAGTTGTTGGAAAGCTAAGAGTCATTTCCGAAGTAATTTGGTGCGTAGAGTCCGAATCCGGCTTCAGAACTGGCCCATCACGTCAGGATTTTGAGATATTTGAGGTTATGTACCCAAAAAATAACATAACCTCAAATATCTCAAAATCCTGACGTGATGGGCCAGTTCTGAAGCCGGATTCGGATTCTACGTACCAAATTACTTCGGATATACCCCTTAGCTTTCCAACAACTCACATGACCCCTATATTTGTAGACCTGTGTTATTTTAGGGATATATCTCGTAACTTCGAAAAGCCATAACTTTGCGAAAAAAATCGTAATTGATCTCTTGAACCCTTAAATTAAAGGGTAAGAGTTCTACTAAATGATGTAACTGGAGAGAAAGACCGCAAAAATTTTTTGCGCCCTGTACATAACCTCAAAAGTAGGAAAAAACGCGGTTTTTTGGGTACATAACCTCAAATATCTCAAAATCCTGACGTGATGGGCCAGTTCTGATGACGGATTCGGATTCTACGAACCAAATTACTTCGGAAATGACTCTTAGCTTTCCAACAACTGAACCATGTTGACCTGTGTTATTAATAAAATATTTTTCTAATTTACTTTACAATTAATAATAATAATAATTTAATTGTATTTATATTAAATGGCTCTAAAAAGATGGCTGGATGATCGGTAATTTTTTTTATAATATTTTAAAACTAAAATGTAATATAACATATATATAAAAATATGAATATATAAATATTTTATGCGTGCGAAAAAAAAGCAAAATAAATTATAAAATTCGTTGTTCCTTTTAAAAAAAAATTGTTTGTTTAATTCAAAAAATTTAAATTATATTATAATATGTCTTACTTTTTTACAAATTATAATTTAATAATTTAATTAAATTCATATTGAATGACTGGAAGGTTGTTGCGTTAATTTTGAATTAATAAAAAAATTTTATTGTTTTATTTCAAAACTAAATTATACAATATAAATAGCTATTTTATGATTGCAAATTCTCTGCGAAAATAGAAAATTAATAAAAAATTTTGTAATTTCTTTTAAGTCCAATTTTTTTAAAAAATATTTAAAAAATGTTTTTATCTTAAAATTCTAAAGTGATCTCAACCTATAAAGTAAATCAATTTTTTAAATAAAAATTTAAAATCGATTTAATTCATATTTTCAATTAATAAAAAAAATTATTATTTTTTGCCAAACCTAAATAATAAAATATAAATTATTACATTTTATAAGTATAAATTCACTGCAAAAATAGTAAAAAATATATGTATAAGAAATGTAAATCCAATTTTTTAAACATATTTCATAAATTTTTTAATCTTGAAACTCCAAAATGATCTCAGCCTATAAGAGAAATTAATTTTTTTCATCGTAAAAGCAAGAAGTATGTATACTTTTAAAAATTGTAAAAATGTATTATAATTTTTGTCATTTTATAAGCACAACATTTTTATACCCTGTACCGTATGGTACCAAGGGTATATTAAGTTTGTGCAAGCCGAAAATGTATGTAACATATAGAAGGAGTCGTCAGAGACACCCCAAAGTTACCTAAAATATGATAAGGGTGAATAGAGAAGTCGATATACCCATGTCCGTCCGTCCGTCTGTCCGACCGTCTGTCTGTTTGCACGCCTAGATCTCAGAGCTAGTAAGAGCTAGAGTAACGAAACTTTCACATTAGATCCCATATTATTCCATAGGAGACAAGTTTATTTTATTTTTTTGATATCGGGGATAAATTATATAGCTCCCATATGGGTGTTTGAGACGACCTCGACAAAAAAAAAGATTTTAGATAGATAATTCGTTTGTCCATGAAGATATCGTAACCAAATTTGGTATTTAAAAATTGTTTATGGTTTCCAAGTACTGTACCAAATTTCATCAAATTCGGTTGACTTATCATATAGCTTCCATAGGACCGATCGGCCAAAATAACTTTATTAAATCAAAATTCGCTATATTTCGTTTTTTTAATAAAGATATCGTAACCAGATTTGGCGTTTGGAAATTTTTTAGACCACTTAAGCAATGTGCCAAATTCGAACAAAATCGGTTGACTATATCATATAGCTCCCATAGGGTCGATCTTGCAAAAAATCGATTTTTTAACTAAATTTGTAGTGTTTCGTTTGTTTATTGAGATATTGGAACCAAATTTGACATTCGTGAGTATTTTATAGTTCCTAAGCACTGTACTAAATTTAATCCAAATCGGTTGACTATATCATATAGCTCCAATAGGACCAATTGGTCCAAAAAAACGTTTTTTATACAAAATCAAAAGGTATTTAATCAGTGTGTCAAATTTTATTGAAATCGGTTGACTATATCATATAGCTCTCATAGGAACGATTGGTCAAAAAAATATTTTGTTGCTTAAAATTCTTCTGTTTTTGGTTTTTTGTGAAGGAACCGGATTTTATTGCAAGCTAGTGGTACAGGGTATCCCAAAGTCGTCCGCGCCTGACTTTACATACATACATTTTTAAAAAAAGGCATTACAAAATTTTCGTTTTATATTTCTTTAACATTGTTTCACCAAATCGATTTGATTCATATTCACACCAAAAAAAGTACGTACAAAAACACTTCTTTAAACAAAAAATGGTGAAAGACATAGGAAAAAAAAATTTATTTTATTATTTTTAAGAAAATGTGTTGGTTAAAAATGAATCAAATATATATTTTTTTTGTAATGACCTGTTGCCAACTTAGGCTAAAAAAATGGGTTCAAAAATATTCAGTAGCTTAGCCACAATTAAATAAAAACGAAAATCAATTTTTTTTTTAAATCGGTTTTGGTTTTAAAAACGTTATTTTGCCAAAAAATTTTAAAAATATCAAACTGATTTTTTCGGAAATCGCTTGGGGCAGTTTCCAGTGCCTTATCCAGCTAGACCCTTTTCACACCACCCGAAATCAAGTTAATCTATTTGCTTTTTTGGGGTAATAAGCGCAGCTGATCGTTCATCAGAGTTTAGAAGCAAAGCACAATTTTAGGGTTGTCGCTGCATATCTTTTTCGGAAATTCGTCTACTTCAGATATGCACTTTAAAAAATCATAGGTAAAAGTACCTAAAATATTTGCTCATGAAAATGTAAACTTGTATACAAAAATTTGGGCCACTGTGCCATGGCCTACAGAGTACTTGGTACCTTTTAGCAATGAAAAATAAGCATAAGTCCCAGGTTTGTAAAGATTACTTAGAACTTGCAGTGCGTATTTGTTTTGGCATATCATGAAAAGTTTTAAAAGTTGAAATCGTGGTGTCTCAAGTTATTCAAGTTTTAAGATCACAAAAATGGGTTTGTTATCGTAAAGACTTGTAATTTCAGAAATTCGGAGCTGCGTGCATGTAATAAATTTTTGTTGGACACACTTTTTTTTTGCAGTGTATGCACAATGGTAGCTTCAGAAGATGCAAACCAGAAACGACGAAGTGTTTTGGGGCGTAGGTAACTTTGCTGCTGCCGTTGATTATATGAAGTAGACGACGCCATTTTGTTCTACCTCAAATCAAATCAATTGCAAGTCAAGTGAATGGCAAACGAATGCTTCGAATGAATTGCATGGAATGGAATGGAATGAATGCTGTATGGTGGGGGGGAGGTCATTTGTGGCAGAATGTAGCCAAGTTGTGAGCGCGCTCAGGCGGCAGTCAAGTGTTAAATTGAAAAAGACGCGGACAGTTGCAAGTTGGCAAAACAAGCATGCCAAACAGTTGCCGCTCTTAACAAAATGCACAGATACACACATACACATTCACACACACACAGATACACTGATAAACGTGTGCTTGTGTCTGTGTTAACTGAAAACAAAACTACAGAAGAATGCCTTAGAAATTCTAGCCAGTGACTGAAGGAAGCCAAATCCAAGCAAGCAATTCAACCAAAGAAAGTTAGCCAAACAATCGCTCGAGCGTTAAAGATGAGGGTGACGACAACAACAACAAGAATATTATTATTCCTGATCAGACACATCGTCAATCGATAGCACGGACGGCACGAAGCTGGCACAAGAACAAGCTCAAGAAGCCTGACACAAGCCAAGCTCATCGCCAGGCACATCGTAAATGATCCCCTGCGATCGGGTTGGGTTCTCTGTACTCTGTACTCAATATATATTGTAGTATGCTCTTGTCTTTATGAGCTGTGCTCTATAGCTGCATGTAAGTAAGTACTTTGCGGTAAGTTGCTTTCAACAGTTTATTATGTGGCAACAGCGACTTGAATTACCAGCCCTGCCCAGGGCTAGGCCAGCGTCAGCGTCATAGCCAGAGCTTGACTAGACTAAGTCTCGCTATTGGAGAGTGGATTGTAAAGTAAGCGGTAAGAGAAAAAAGGCACAATGATAAGATAATTTATTTTAAGTTTGGAAAAAGTTTGATATTTCGGGGTATCGATACCGATGTTGCAATCATTCCGTACAGAGAATAAGGGACAGTAACCAAATTACGTGACGTGTTCAGACGGAGGGGGGAAAAATACCGCGCTTGGTTGCGCAACCGGGGGGTAGGGAGTCTACATTAATGTTACGTAGTTACTTATATTGCAGAGTCCAGAAATAGTGGACCTGTTTTTTTATTTATTGGTTCCAAAATTGTCAAAATTTTAAGACTATTTTTTTTTACCTTTGAGGGGACTTACGAATTACTACGTGACAACTAGGAGGGGAGCTGTCTTCGCATATGCTACGCTGGATCACCGAGGGGGGGAAGGGTTTACAAATTTGTAAAAATTGGGTCACGTAATTTGGGTACGGCCCCTAAGGTGCCTGAATCATGTGCTAAGAATGTCCACAGAAAGAATAGCTCGAAAGGCTTTTGTATTGAAACCGCTTGGAGGAAAAAGAAGAAAGGAAACGATGGCTGGATGATGTAATAGCCGATCTCAGAAAAATAGGAATCCTGCACTGGAGAGATATAGTCGTAGAAGAGGACAAATGGAAAGAGATTATTGCGGAAGCTATAGTAAGCTAAGAAGAAGAAGAGAATTCGTTTTTTTTTGGGAAACAGTGTGATCTGTCAGGTTGCTCCAAAACGGAATTTGTTTGACAGATGTCCACATCCATTTAAAGGTTATCTTTTTTTAGTTATTTCTTTAAAAACTAAAAAAAAAGAATATGGCAGGCGTCGGAGATAGAAACCGCATGGTGTTTAATCCGGAGAACAGAGTGGGCTGGAAACGAATTCACAGATGTCCATATGCATTTTGAGGAAATCTCTTTCTGCTTATTCATTTATCCAAGTTTAGAAACTTGACGGGAGGATCTTGTAAATAAAATAGATAATATGGCGGATGAGCTATCAAAAGAGTCATTTGCTTCGCAGACATCCATCGTAGACATTCCTCAGGTGTGGTATGTATCATGAAAGTATATGGTAAAAAGGACCTATTTCAAAAGGGTCACTTTCGCCGTGGCAACTAAACTCTTTACTGCTTCAAATCAGCATCGAAACTTTCCAAGAGTAATATTGTTTTAATTATTTTTATCCCTCTCTCGGGGATTGTCACCTTGACGTGGTGAGGCGGCTTAGTAGCTGCAATGACTCTAAGAGCAACGCCGGTGGTAGCATAACTACTGGTAGCGCCTCCCTTGCCGGTAAGGTCTTCGAGGAGCAGTAAAGCCAAGAGCGATCCACAACGCAGCGTCTGTACTCAGAATGAGCGGCTGCAAAAGGTAAGGTAAGGGGCGGTCTATTTAATAGCGACCTGTCAATGTGAGCAGAGTTGTCAGGACTGACTTTGAGCTTATAACTTACTGTCAGAACCGTGCTCATTCACATATTTCTTTATAAGCATGAGAGTAAACCCCAGGAATATTCATTCTGCAAGTCGAACCCGTGTTCCTGCGGCTTATCCACCTGCTTCGGTAGCATGCACGAAGGATTTGGAGGTTCAAACCCATGTTTTAGAAATAATAATATAATGGACCATGGCCCTATGCTTCTCTAGGAGTAACAGGACATTAGAAGAAGAAGAATTTTGATGTCCAAGGATATCGGTATAAGTAGTGCTGTTAGATCTCAAAAATGCTTTATCTTCACCAGGTCTGTTGGAAGTGGAGAAAGGGTGTCTTTCACCTAGGCACAGAGTTTTCTAAGGCCTCAAAGATTGGAAAAAAAAAATTTAATTCAAATTGTTTGAGAAGGGGAGTGCGCTTAGAACCCAAATCCTTACCACGTGCATACTTTTTTCTCGACGGCCCTTGGTAATTTTTGTTAGGAAAATTATGGTTTTTTAATTCATTGGTTGCAGACATAGTTAAAATATTTTTCTAAGATTATAGCCCGATCCGGATCGCGATATTAGGGGCATTTCGCGCATGCCGAGCTGTAGGCAAACGGATAGTGAAATGCTTTAATGCATTGCAAGCCCCCACATGAGTTGGCAGACTCGTGTTGAAGGCACGGTAGCGGAGGAGCTCCTCGCGAGCCAACGAAAGCGTCCACAGACTTCCCAAAAGTTTACTGCCAACATGTGATTAGTCATCAGAGGATGGTAGTTCCTACTAAGCTTCCGCTTTGTGCTTATAACTATAGCGGAAAAACTACCAGCCTGAATAAGAGTTAATTTAAACATGGATCAAAACGTAATGATTAGAAAGTCTCCAAGGGGTAATCGTGTTTCGAGAAATCCCCCTGCTCCGGCAGCCTGCACATCGGATTTGGAGGTGCAAAATTCATGTCACATTAACACAAATTCACCTATAGCAAAAACCTCAATGAGGCCCTATGCTCCAACCGGATATAAAGGAATTGATGATGATAGCCCGATTGTAAGTTAACGACAGTGAGTCAGTCCTCTGGCAGATAACTCTCTTATATTCCAATACCTTGTGCAGCTTCCTTTGCCAATCGTCCCAGAACAACTATTACTGAAATGCTGTCTTCTTTGAGCCATTGAGTTTTTTCTTGACTAAACCAGTTAGTTTTCGAACCGCCCTCGCATATGTAAGTTTATGTATCAAAGCTCAGCTTATAAGCTAGGCCATTGTTGAGCCCAGCCGACTAATTAACTCTGGACGTTGTTGCAAATTGTGCAAGCGCATGAAAAATGTCAGTCAAGCAGTCATTCAGTCAGTCAGTCAGTCATTCGGTCGGTCTTTCAGTCATCCAGTCAGTGCATCAATATGTTGCAGGAACGACCATGTGCGGTCGTTACCGTTGCATAGGCTACCGTACATTGGTTTTGGTTGTCATCCAGCAACTGGGTGGTCCTGTCCACACCATCTGAAGCTGCGGCACAACCTGGGCACAATCGTAGTGCTCCGAGATATGAATGAAGTGTTTACCTTATGGCCTGCATGTTGTTTAACTTGTTTTGAATGGGTTTACATGTCACACGTTTGCATGAGAAGCGCCGAGAGAGGCGGCAACTCAGCTGCGTTCACACGACTTAGTTTCTTAGTGTACTTAATAAAAAAAAATTTTTAAAATTAAAGCAATATCAATTTTTTTTTATAAATATTTATAGCTTTGTTATTTGTATTTAAAAAAGAAATTAAAAGCTATGAAGGATTAAATACGTTTATACATTTTAATCCGAATTTTTAATTTAGCACTTTTATATAATTTTTTTAAGTACTGATATTTTTGAGTGCTCTAACTTTAAGCAAGCGAATTTCGCATATTCAATTTAAGGTTTAACAAATCTTCAGATTTTCATTTAATTTTTTTTTTTAATATAACGCCAAACACTCTTTGGGGCTGATATTAAATTATTTTGAACTTGAACTTGAACCGATCCTAAAAATATTTCAAGTTTTTATCGATTTTTATCATCATTATCATTTGCTTTCTCTTCCATATATTTTAGAATTTTGCTCTTGATTGGAATTCAATATTATATTTTCTTAATTCAAGAAATTTTTATATTAATTCAAGATTTTTTGGCCTTCTTTTATGGATTTTTGATCTCAGATAAAGTCTTGATTTAAGACGTTTTTTTTTTTACCAGTGTAGGGCATCGATTTTTTACCTATGCATCATATGTAGTGAGACCAACTCAATTTCAGAAAAAAGTACCAAAGTCATCAAAGTCAAACTTTATTATTAATCTTCTATTTATTAGATGATTACAGTGCTATAGATAATTTAAAATTTGTTTTCTGATGCTTTTTGTTTAAAGTCGTATTAATCTTGTGATGATATTTACTGAAACAAATCCGGACCACCCGGAGGCGGTCATCGGGAAACTAGGACATTGCTTCCAAAACTGGGCAATGTCCCGGTTTTTCCGGATCAGTTGGTCACACTAATCATATGTATAATTGTTTATGGAAATATTTATTTTAATGTTTCTCAAAATAGGCTGTGATAATAGCTTCCCGGAAGAATGTAAAATGTGGGCCTTTTGACTTTTAATTGACTTTTAACAAAACTAACTCTGAAAGGCATCAAGTTTGGTCATTTTTTAGGAATTTGATTTAAAAAAATACATCTAAATAATAACATTAATTCAATAATTTTGCGAATGTTCAAGGGATTTCAGAAGTTGTTTTAAAGGTACATATTTCATTTTCTGCAAAAATTTTATCACAGAGTTTGATATAAAACTTTCAACATAACAAAATAATGACGTGAACGTTTAAAAAAATATTATATAAAAATTGATTAATTTTAAAAATATGATATAGGTATAACAATATATAAAAATAAAAGCAGGACTGATGCAATGGGAGAGATATTGATAGGTATAGACAGGTACAGACAGATAAAGACAGATAAAGACAGATAAAGATAGATAAAGATAGATAAAGATAGATAAAGACAGATAAAGACAGATAGAGACAGATAAATACAGATAAAGACAGATAAAGACGGATAAAGACAGATAAAGACAGATAAAGACATATAAAGACAGATAAAGACAGATAAAGACAGATAAAGACAGATAAAGACAAATAGAGACAGATAAAGACAGATAAAGACAGATAAAGACAGATAAAGACACCAAAAAATAGCGTTTTTTTTTACATTTTTTTTGGGTACATAGCCCCAAATATCTCAAAATCCTGACGTAATGGGCCAGTTCTGACGCCGGATTCGGATTCTACGCACCAAATTACTTCGGAAATGACTCTGAGCTTTCCAACAACTGAACCATGTTGACCTGTGTAATTCGTTTGTTCATGAAGATATCGTAACCAAATTTGGTATTTATTTTTTATTTTTTATGGTTCCCTAGCACTGTACTAAATTTCATCAAAATCGGTTGACTATATCATGTAGCTCCCATAGGACCGATCGGCCAAAATAACTTTTTAAATCAAAATTCGATATAGTTCATTTTTTAACAAAGATATCGTAACTAGATTTGGCGTTTGGAAATTTTTTAGAGCACTTAAGCAATGTGCCAAATTCGAACAAAATCGGTTGACTATATATATAGCTCCCATAGGGTCGATCTTTCAAAAAATCGATTTTTGAACAAAATTTGTTGTGTTGTTTTTTAAGATATTGCGACCAACTTTGGTATTCGTAAGTTTTTTATAGTTCAGCACTGTACTAAATTTAATCAATATCGGTTAACTATATCATATAGCTCCCATAGGACCAATCGGTCCAAAAAAAGTTTTTTATACAAAATTTTTTGTGATTCGTTTGTTTGTAAAGATATTTGAACTAAATTCGGCATTCAGATCTTTTTTAAGGTATTTAAGCACTGTGTCAAATTTTATTGAAATCGATTAACTATATCATATAGCTCCCATAGGAACGATCGGTAAAAAAAAAATTGTTTATTTAAAAATTCTTGTTTTTGGTTTTTTATGAAGGAACTGGAATTTATTGCTAGCTAGTGGTACAGGGTATCCCAAAATCTTCCGCGCCCGTCTTAACGTACGCCATTTTTTTTTTTTTTGTTCTACAGCTAGGTCAACGAAAAAAATTGTTGGTAGCTTTTCGGACAAAAAGATCTTCAAATCTTTGGACCCTTTTATTAACGGCCTGGCAGATATTTCTAAGCTCATGGTAAAAACATCAATTAACTGCATGCTTTTAAGTTTTACAGAATAAGGGCTATAAACAATTGAAATTCGTATACGTCGAATCGACTAACGTGTGCAAAAACGCATACAAAATAACATGTGGTCAGGTCACTAGGGCTAAATATTATTTAAATAAATAATTTATATTTCTCTTAAAGTCTACAAAACACGTAATAGCAGCCAATAAAAACTATTTTAAGCATATCATACTTGATAGGTATTCCAGGCCTGGGCTTTCGACCAAAATGATGAAATTACCGCTTCAACATCGGCGTTTAGTATATGAGTTAACTTTCAGATTAATTAAACGTCTAAAAGTTGTTGAAGCTAATAAAACCATTTTCAACAGAGTTATCTATCATTGACTCAAAATGTTTCAGTCCAGTCAATTTATGATTTTTGTATACACTTCGTTGTGAATGGATTTGGCCCAAAGATTTTCCAATAAGAGCAGCCAATCAGTCAGCCATTCATTGACTATAAAACGAGTACAAAGCAAAAACTTGATTATAAAAACTTTTAAGTTTAAGCCAACTTTGAACCTAATACTTATTTATGGCCGTTAAAGTGAAGTGGCTCAAAAAAAAAAAAAAAAAAAAAAATGAAATAAACACAAAACACATACAAAGCCAAATGATGTCTCCCTCTGGCGTGCAGCAATTGTTGTGCGTGTGAGCGAGAAGCTGTAAAAAAGTTGCTGCTACAAATTGCTAAATCGCACGCACACATAAGCACATAATGGAGTTTTGTGCGTGAGTATTTAAACAAATGAAAAAAACGAAATGAAACGAAACGAAATGAAATAAAATGAAATTGAGGCTAACAAACAAAACAAAAACGTCAAGAAAATCTTAAGAGCTAAGCGCCACCCACAACAAAAGCAACAAAAATGAATCAAGCAAAAAGATTACGTTATCAAAAGGTAAAAGCAAGAGAGCGCACATTTGAAGTTGACGCCCATCGGCAGCTAAAGAGAGCGTGCGCGATGTTTAAGAGCGCCGCTACTGACTAAGAGAAAATGAAGCTAACGTTAAGTGCTGAATGTAACTTTTGAGCGGGTTTAACTTAAAATTATTAGTTTTATATAGATAAGTAATTTAAATTGGGATAAGTCTGTATAATATATAAAGAGTGTAATATTATTATACAATAAATAATATTTAAAATTAAGAGGGTAGCTAAAAAAAATATGAAAATAAAATAAATTGTTCTATATAAAAGAGTAGGTTGTATATTAAAGCTTTAAAATATAAAAGGTTAAGGTTTTTTAAGTCCATATGCTGCTCAAGGAAATAAAGGAACTAACATACAATAACAACAAAATGTTTTGGGCTGAATCTCTTTTTTTTAATAAAAATATGTTTTTTAGATGTTCATAAAAAAGGTTAAAAATTCTATATATTCATTCGATTCTTTCAGGAGCTTAAATTTTTATAATTTTGTATGTAAAAAAAAGCTTAGGAAGGTATTTTTAAAAGATAATGAGCACACTTTTACTAAAGTTCTTGAATATAAAAAAAAAGCCTGTTGGCATAATAATAGTTTTTAAAAAATGGCGTACGTAAAGTCGGGCGCGGACGACTTTGGGATACCCTGTACCACTAGCTTGCAATAAAATCCGGTTCCTTCACAAAAAACCAAAAACAGACGAATTTTTTACCAAAAAAAATCTTTTTTTGACCAATCGTTCCTATTGGAGCTATATGATATAGTCAACCGATTTCAATAAAATTTGACACAGTGATAAAATACCTTAAAAAAGATGCTGAATGGACCGATTGGTCCTATTGGAGCTATATGATATAGTCAACCGATTTGGATTAAATTTAGTACAGTGCTTAGGAACTATAAAAAACTCACGAATATCAAACAAACGAAACACAAAAAATTTTGTTAAAAAATCAATTTTTTTTGGAAGATCGGCCTTATGGGAGCTATATTATATAGTCAACCGATTTTGTTCAAATTTGGCACATTGCTTAAGTGCTCAAAAAATTTCTAAACGAAAAATCTGGTTATATATATAGCGATTTTTTCTTTAAAAAAGTTATTTTGGCCGATCGGTCCTATGGGAGCTATATGATATAGTCAACCGATTTTGATCAAATTTGGTACAGTAAATGAGAACTATAAAAAACCTTCGAATACCAAACTTGGTTACGATATCTTCATAAACAAACGAATTATTCATCTGAAACGCTTTTTTTTGTCGAGGTCGTCTCAAACACCCCCATGGGAGCTATATAATTTATCCCCGATATCAAAAAAATAAAATAAACTTGCCTCCTATGGAATAATATGGGGTCTAATGTGAAAGTTTGGTTACTCTAGCTCTTACCATCTCTGAGATCTAGGCGTTCAAACGGACAGACGGACGGATAGACGGACATGGGTATATCGACTTCTCTATTCACCCTGATCATATTTTAGGTAACTTTGGGAAAAATTTTAACCATTTTTCTACCCTGTAGTGTTTTTAACACTTTTTCTACCTTAGTGTGTCAAAAGACTTAACTTAAAATTTTCTTTTACTTTAATTATTCGTCTAAAAATCTTTTATTTTAATTTGATATTTATAATTATTATTTTTTATTAAAAAAAAATATATATATATTTACACCTAACTTTGTTTTTATGCGGTAGATGAATTCTATTAAAGCATTAAGCTGCTTGAAAAATAAATTAGAAATGGGAATTTCCTACACAATATTTAAAAATAAAAATATTTTTCTTTTAACTTTTTAATAGTGCAATACTAAATGGAATTTCCAATAAAATTAATTTATTTCCTAATTATTTTATTAAAAATAATTTACCACAGATTTTTTTTTTTCAAGTTCTATCTGTGGGTGCAAAATTGTATTTAAAAAAAGGCACCATAGCTTAAAATAATCAGAAAACCCTTAGCATTTTATTTAAAAACGATCTAAACTTTAGTTTTAAAATTTACGCTCTAGCTTAACCTAAGCTAATCATGACCAAAAACTTACCTTTTAATTGAGCACTTAATTTCTTATAAATTTAGTTAAACATTTTTTAAATATTCCGTCGATCTAAATTTTAAATTTTATCATCAGAAAATTAACATATTTTTTCTTAAATAAATTTATAACACTGTAGCTTAGAACTAACATTTCATTTGCCACTTTTTTTTGAAAATTTAGTTTAATATATATTTTTTTAATAAACAGTCAATATAAACTTTAGTGCCTAGTATTCATGGGTTTTTTCTAATTTTTTCCCCGGTTTGTTTTAAAATTGATTAACATTTTTTTTTAATATTTAATCAATCCAAATCTACGGTAAAAGTATAAAAATAGTTAATCCTGGCGCTTAGGCTTGTATCTTTCTTTATTCCGAGAATAAAGTATAATAAATAAATTTAAATTCCTAAGACTATTCCAATACGAAAATAAATTCGACAATTTCCACTAATTGATTCTTATATTTTCCCTAATTTTCATATGATATCAAAAAATCTTGGCACTCCCTGCTTTAGAGCCTATCAGATAGCCCAAACAGCTATTCCTGGCTATAATTTCGACTAACAATAGCAATACCAGATTTCTCTATCAGAGACGCAATGTAGGGAAACTTTTCACTTAAGCAATTGCCATAGCTTTAATTTTTACTTACTAATTTTTAATCGCAATATCCACTGAATTTAAAATCAATTATATTAATTAATTAGCGTAACCTTTGTATTTGTGACCTAATCTTAAGCTGCGTTTTGTTGTGTCGTCACTGATAAGCAACAACTCAGCGGCGCTCTTAAAATGCTCAACCAAATTACTCTCAGTTGCTCTCTCTGCGCTCATCTCTCATCTTGTGCTGAATACAACTCAGCTGTGGCGGAATTCCCTTGAAGCTGCATGAATCATTTGGTCTTTGGGTTTTTGGGCCAGTTAGTTGAGTTGAGTTGTCCATGGCTCGGAATCTGGTCTGGTCATGTCAAGACCGCTCTATGCGACCGATGACGGCTTTTTACGCTGACTAAATATCTCACAAGCTTTAAATAAATGCTTAATTATTTTATGGGAATATTTACGATAAGCGCTATGTATTTATAGTTGTCTTTGTAATTGTATTATATATGATATAATATCACGCTGGTGTTACTAAAAACCCTATTTATAAGTTAAATATATATACATATAATGGAAATTTTGTATTATTAAACTGCTCAGAAATAAGCTGGGTTTAAGTTTCAGTTTTGATAGTAGAGCCGAAACCCAGCGTAAGCCTAGTTACTGATAAATTCGTCTGCGCTGACGTTGACGGCTACAATGTCCGCTGACGTATATAAATATATGTAAAGGGTGTTTTTTTTAAAGCGTTACATTTTTCTATAAAACGAAAATTTTAGCAGATATGGAAAAGTTTTAATCATGAATAGACTAATGCCAGCAGGGCTGGGCAGTGGAATCTTGCGCACGGTAAAAGGACCGACTATTGTAGGCCAAAAATATCTAGAAGCTAAATTTCTAAGTATTTAACAGCTTCTTACAGAAATTTATCTGAGAGAATTATGGCATCTTTGCCCAAACCAGTATTGGACAAAACGAGTGAAAAACAAACATATACAGGGGTGCCACAGAAAACCAATTCGATTCAATTTCGATGCAATTGCAATTCTTGGTGCCACAGACATGGCTAACAACGGTTTTAAAACCGCTCATAGTCATGTATGTGGCACCAAGAATTAGAATTGTATCGAAATTGAATCGAATTGGTTTTTTTAAAACCCTTGTCTGTGGCACCAAGAATTGGAATTGAAATCGAATTGGTTTTCTGTGGCACCCCTGATAATTTTCTATTTTTTCGTAGGGCAAAAATGTATAAATGCAAAAGTGTTCAACAGCAATTTTTGCCCAAAATCACTGTTGTAAAAAGCGCGTAAAAAATCAAAATCATAATTTTTTGTGGTGCAAAAAAGTATAAATGCAAAGTGGCACTATGTTAAAGAGCACATTTCAAAAGAAGAATGGCAGTTTTGCCCAAGCCAGTGCTGTATAAAGCTATAATATCTATATATTTCTTAAACGTTTTATTATTTAGTGCTTTATCCTGCTAGCATAAAAAATAAGTTCTTTGCAAATAACGCAAAAAGTATGTAAAATCCGCTTTTTTTACTTTATGAATAACTAGTGAGCCCGGCAGACGTTGTTCTGCGCAAACTTTTTGAATACTCTTAAAGTGAATAAACATTGTAAGATTCTCTAGTTAGCTTATTTGGAAAAATGTTAGATTTTTAGATTAGTTTGCAGCTCGATTCAAACTTGCACCATTCACGTTCATTGCGATCTTCACTTTCCTAGGCAGTAAGATTAGATTGATAATTAATTCGATTCGTTGCATTTCTTCCAATTTAAATACATCATGCATTGATCGATTAGGAGACGGCATTCCCAATTGTACTAATGCTTTATTAAACATCGGCAAGCAAAGATCTTCAATATGAATTAAATCTTCATTTTAAAATTCCGGCGTAAATTCCATCACTGGCTTACGTTTTGCTTACGTACTCGAAAAAAATATCTTCCGATAAATAATCTTGATAGCTTATCCACAAATCAGGTGGATTTGATGGAAAAGATGTTGCCAAAATAATCGCAAACACGCATTTGATATGGATGAGCAGTAATAGCAGCATCTGCTAAAGTTTGATCCCAGTGCAAATCATTTTCCAACAAATTCAATTTTTGACATGCCTCTCGATAAGTTGCACACAATACGCCATTCACTGTTCTCAATAATTATAACGATGTTGGACCTCGAACATTGATTAACAACAATACCAGTTTTTGTATATATGGCAATATACACACAAAGCCCGATATTCACAAAAATTCGTTTATCTCACGAACCAAAACACACAAACACATCGCAATTGTCTTAAAACCTCTATATTGACAATCTCTAACACACGCAAAAAATCAGATTTGAAATTTATCGACGCGTTCATGAGAACATCCGTAACACATAAGTTTCTTTTATATATATAGATTGTATTTGTAATTTTTTCTCATTGAAAGATCTGCAAGTATATATTGTGCGAACAAATATCAAAAATTTAGAGAGAACTCTGAAAGTTAATTAAACCTATTAAGAGGGCCTAAAAGAGAAAATGTAATTCTTGCTGTGTATTTAAATTCTTATAAATAATTTAAAAAATCTACATTTCGATATTTGAGTGCTAATAATTTAAAATGTTATGTATGAATGGCGTATTCGCTTTTTTTTTAATTCTAAAGCATAGCCTAAAACATTTTTTTTAACCTCCTAGTTTTGCTAAAAATTTGAGTTGATGCCTTAACAAATGAATCACTTTAAAAGCGTTCGTAAAAACGTTTCTGCTCCCTATTTTGTCAGCCCTGTGTTTAAAAAAAAAATTCGCAATTTTTGTATAATAATCATTTTTAAGTTAGGAAATGTTTTGACGTAATATTCTTTCGAGTGATAATGCCTTCTTTTTTGGGCTTTATGAGCATGTCCAGGAGCGTCGAAAAATATAATTTTATTTATTTTTTTAAAATAATATGAGACATAATAGTTTTCGCTTTCAAAAAATTGTTTATTAAAATTTTGCAAATCTTCAAGCGCCTAAATGAATTTGGATCCCTGTGAAATTCCTCGTTAGGACATGTTTTGACATGTTTTGACGTAATATTCTTTCGAGTGATAATGCCTTCTTTTTTGGGCTTTATGGGCATGTCCAGGAGCGTCGAAAAATATAATTTAATTTATTTTTTTTTAAATAATATGAGACATAATACTTTTCGCTTTCGAAAAATTGTTTATTAAAATTTTGCAAATCTTCAAGCGCCTAAATGAATTTGGATCCCTGTGAAATTCCTCGCTAATTTTCTGACTCTAGAATATATTTTTGAAAATCATTGCGAAAAATTGGTTCCCATTGTAAAAAACATAAAATGGACTTCCACATAGGAACCAACCCACATGCACTATATACTATTAAATTTATCTTTTTAAAGAAGCCAATTTTCAGTTTGAAAATAACCTAAAAAAAAACACCCTATATAAAGTAGATACCAGCAGTATAGACTTTCTTATTCAAGATAAATATAAATTTGATTATGCAATTAAGTTTTTTTTTTGGTTCCCATAAACAAAAAAAAAGACCCTTTCACATATAGCTCGGCGCAGCAGTGTCGAATTTTTGATCTTAAAGAAAGACGCATCATTGATGACGTTTGCAAGGGCGCATATAAGCAATTTATTTCTTAATTTTCGATATTGAAGAAAGACGCATCATTGATGACGTTGGCAAACGGCGCGTATGAGTAATTTATTTCTTAATTATCATACTCTCAACTTTGTCTCGTTTAAACGCTGACTAAGCAGCCAAATTAGTCAGTTGGAAATCTTGCAGACAAATTTTTAACCTGATAAACCCAATCAAGCTAATTATATTATATGTTGATTTTTTTGTATACTATATACTGTATATTTTAAATTTGAATTTATTATCTTGCTCTTTTTTATTGCGGACTGCAGAGCATCAATCAACTGTCAAAGTGCTGCCGGTTCACGCACGCATGGTGCACATTTGTTTGGAGGCAAGGCTTCTTCTCTCAAGGTGTCAAGATTTTGATGCACACTCCATACGTCCATAGTCCGCCGCCACTGGTAAATCACCACAAAATTAATGCAAACCCAATCTAAGCAAAAACTGCAACACCTGTGATGCTTGGAACAGATTGGCAGTATGCCCAGCTGGCGGCGAATTGATCATTTTCGTATGTAAATTTTGACTAATTTGTGCTACAAAAATGCCACAGGATGACGACAGTGGGACAGAAAGTGGCTACGTCTAAAAAGGGTACCCAAGAATGTGCTGCAGTTGGTTGGATATGCCGAATTTAAGCTACTCTGTTTCTGTTGCTAAGAGAAAGTTATTAATATTGAAAAGTTATCAATGTGACGTTGTGACGTCATGAGTTGCAATTTTATAATGTATCAAATGTGCCATAAATAACAATGAAAATTTTAACTGAATCTAAGCCAGTCAATCATGCTAAACAGTCGGTAAGAAGCAGCCATGTCCCCTCGTGAAAAATAGAAAGATCCTTTAGGAGTGTAATTCCCAGGTAATGGGAGCGTTTTGTTTGGAGTGAAAAGCAGTCACAAAGTACTGGTTAGAGTTAGGATGCTTTTTTGGACTGTATCAAAAGGTAATCAAGGTAAGAAAGGTTTAAGTGAAAGTATCTCAAATAAAATTACTTATTACTTATGTTCGCGGAACTAGAGCCAAATGAAGTCATCTATGAGAATGGAAAAAATAAATCCTTAAATGGAATAAGGACAAGCAAATATCCGCGAGATCTGAAACACACTCTCTTGGGTACGGGGGCACATCGGTGACCCTGTTAAGCAGCAGGTGAATGAGTGTGCCAGGAACGGTTCAGCATTGCCAAGCAAACTTTCGGCTACGAATATTGGAAGACCCTAACAGGACGTCGTATTACAAATAAGGGGGACGGCTAGAGCTCAGGCGGAAAGAGAATGGTGCTCTGTGACCGGTTGTCCCGACTACTTTGGCCACGGTACTATCCAAAGTTAACATCTGAACTTCTGTGTTTGCACAAAAACAGGATAAGGATGGTGGTAGGAGTGGTAACGGCCCACTACATCATAGGCCTATTGGCTGAGAGGCTGCACGTTCTCCATCACGACTCACACGGTCTAAGAAGACAAACTTAGTTTCTGGGCAAACTATTCTTTGAGAACTTGGGCAAATGTACCCATAGCGAGTCTGGCTACTTTTGTCGATTCCTGAAAATGGTGCTTCAATAAGAGACACTTATTTGACTACAAATGCCCAATAGTTCTTGATACTCCTCTGGCCATTCCCACTTCTTATAAACCATTCTTCTCCCAGTGATCTCAGTTATAGATTGAGCAACCTAACCCAACTTTAATATCCGCCAGAACAAAATAAGCTAGAGAGGTGGTGGGTCATTAAAGAGGACAGATCCAAGCGAAACATAAATTGGATGAACACAGTGCAGAAAAGGTGGGCCTATTAGCTCCTTGGCTCTTATAACCTGGGTAGACTTAAGAATATATCTCAATTGGTCAAGAGTTTGCATTGGATACAGGGTGAGTTACTTAAGGAATACTGCAGACTAAACAAGCACTTGCACTAACTAGGATACCAAAAGTAGGATATACCTAGACTAGAACTATACCAAACAGTTCAGTTTGTTTCGGGGATCAAAATGACTGAGGAGCTCTCGAGCTAGTAGGGAGCGCAGCACGTGTTCCAATCTTAACAGTAGCCTCATATAACATTGGACTAGAACTATGCCAAACAGTTCAGTTTGTTTCGGGGATCAAAATGACTGAGGAGCTCTCGAGCTAGTAGGGAGCGCAGCACGTGTTCCAATCTTAACAGTAGCCTCATATAATTTTAGCTTTATATGCTCCTCTGCCATGCTTTATCTTGTCTAACTACAAATGACCAATAGTGCTTAATACTCCCCTATTCCTTCCCACTTCTTATAATCCATTCTTCTATCGGTGATCTCAGTAATAGATTGAGCAGTCTATTCAACCTAACCCAACCTACATATCCGCCAGAACAAAATAGTTGATAAGCGATAGATGATATGCTAAGAAACCTGGGGTCATTAAATAGGATACATCGAAATAAAAAACAAACTGGATGAAGACGGTGCAAAAAAGGCGGGCCTTTAGCTCAACGGCTCTTATAACCTGGATAGGTTTAAAAAACTATCTCAATTGATCATTTGTTTTGGATACTGACTGAGTTACTTAAGGAATACCTTAATCCTACCAGAAGTAGAATATATTACCTCGAACATTAGACTACAACCATACCAAATAATTCAGTTCGTTTTGGAAATAAAAATGGTTGAGGAACTCTCGAGCTAGTAGGGAACGCAAAACGTGTTCCAACCTAAATATAGCCCCATACATTTTAACTTAATATGCTCCTCTGCCATGCCTTCTGCTGTCTGACAAATCAGCTATACTCTTGTTCCAAAGATTACAGTATATAATTAGCCAAAACTCAGACACACACACCCATGTACAACGATATATGGCTAATGTGTTGGCATGTGTCAGACGTGCATCAAATCCAGACAACGATGTTGTGAGTGGTGACTAGGCGGGGGTGAAAAAGATACCGGGAGGGAGCAGCTACGAATTGGAGGGGTAGGGAGTAACTGTGCAATGGTAATGCAAAAAAGTTGCACAAAATGCAATGCACTCTCAAGGGAATCGAACAAGGGTAACTGCAGCAGATAAGGATTCAATCTCTGCGTTTGTCCTTTTAATGCGCTGTACCCAAAGAGTGAAAGGGTTATGAAGGGTATATGAGTTGGTCCAAAATTATGTTGTGTGTGTTAGAGTTAGATTAACTAGTAGCTGTAATAGGAATATGTTTATGTAGAATATTGTGCCTGCTCTGTTCAGCCGAGTAAAAATATTTCCAAAATATTCCTTTGCGTTAGCTAGGCTAGATCTTTCTCTCGAGTTTTTGTCGCATGAAAAGGTTGTACGATTGTAAAGTAATCTCAAAATTTTATAATATTTACTTGAGTACTTCTTTGTAGTTTAGGCCGAATTTTATAGAGAATCACTATTGATCACGTAAGGGTCCTACAATAAGTCATTTCGTTGCATTTCAAGGCATGGCTGGTACGTGAACAACTCCAACGACCTAAGACTGCAGACTGATAAACAACATCTTAAAAGGCAAACTTTTCTTTACAATGACGTCATCTATATCATCAAAGCAGGTTGGCAAGAGTCAATATCATAAGCAGATTAAACGTGAGATCCTTAATAGATATTTCAACTCAGTAGACGGGGTGAAGTGTCTAAGGGATCTATAAGATAGCAGCCTTGGTGATCAGTTGCCCATTTTGCAAATTTATGGAGGAAGGATAAAAAAAATATTGGTTTGGAGCTTATTTTATGCGAGAAACTAACCTCATAAAATATTTACATAGTATGTATAAATATTTAATACTTTAAAAACCATACTTAATTAGAATACTTTAGGGTCTTTTTATACCCTGCCCATTGAGTAATTTCGTGTTATACAAATTTATCTATCCTAAAGGAAATGAAAAAAGGTCCAACAATCAATATATATAAAGTATACCAAAATGAGGATGATTAAAGAAATCAGTTTCGCCGTATTCGTTTAACTGTCTATCTATCCTTCCGTCAACCCGTAGGGCTTGTTTTCCGAATAACAGAAGAGCTGGAAGCGTAAAACTTAGCAACATGCTGTTCTTTTTGTACTGGCCCCTAATTTTTTTAATTATCCAACTGAGGGTGAATATCTTATCAAAATAAAACCCCTTTTGCCCAAAATTTTCTCCATAGAAATTACTGCGAATATTACAAAAATCCTTTTTTTTTTCGAAACGCTATGAGCTATGAAATTTAAGTAAAGTACGGGGGATTATATAATAGTCGAAAAGATCCGCCTGTATTCGATCTACTTTTTGAGAACACAATCGAATTGAATTATGTCTAGGTGCACTCTGCGTTCTCGCGATTATTATCATGAATATAAATTTAAAAGTTTTGATAAGAACTTTCCCAGAGTAATCACAACGCCTGAAATAATTGGAAAAAGCCAACGAATAGCCGTGGAAGAGAATCTCACGCGCAACAGTGGCAAATATAACATCAGTATGGACAATGGTTTTGCAAGAAACCTGATTTCATATTCTCAAATAGATGACAATATTATACATATTTTGAGCTACAAAAATTAATGAGAGAGTTACGAGTACATGACCAATTTTTGAAGAGGCATATAAGTGGGACACTTCGGGACATCTTTCTAACATAATTATCTGCCAAAGCTAAAAAAATTTATTTTCTTATGATTACCAGTGTAGAATCTTTACCCTTTCGTTACCCATTAAGAAACTATTTGCCGCAAAGAAGCCATAATTGCTTACACAACAAAACATGATGTTTATAAAGATTATTTATATTATAAATGTGGATGAAACTTGAATGCATTATAATAAGCAGTCAAAAAAGCCCCGTAAGGTTTTCGGTTATTTTGCCATATGTTTGAGCCCATTTATTTCGAATTTGGTAAGTCGCATACAAAAATTTCTAGGGCAAAAACTGATCAAAATTGATTTTAAATCTTTTATTTGTAATTAAAGGTATACCCAGAAGTTCGTATATTTGGCGGTACGGATCGCCAAAGTTACTAAAACGCTTTTTTCTATTTATAACCACCCACTTGCCATTTTTTGTTTAGATCTCAGTTATAACGCTATAAGTCTTCCCACTCGTTGAAGCTGCGCTACGACCAGCAAGTTAGCGCCACCTGCCGTTCAATATGTTGTTGGATTGGCGCTACGTTTGTAAGTATTTGCAGGCGCGGGAAGATACATGAATTAAACGTCAATTTTAAAAGCTGTAACGCCCCTTTTTGGTTCGGAGCTTATTTCGAACGATCAGGCGTTTAATAACCATAATTTAAAAAAATTCGCCTCGGCTGGGAATCGAACCTTTGTCCTTTGAAGATGTTTCTTTGAATTGTTCTGAAGCCAACTGATCTTATTGAGATTATCTCAGATATATTTTTGGCCTGATTACAAAAAGTTTAAAATCAATTGAAGAATCAACAATTGAACAAATTTGTTATCGGTCAGTACTTCCATATGAAAGGTTTTATCTTCCAGCAATAAATTTTTACTTTTCAAAGCAAATAATTATATGATAGAGCGTTATTTTTCTCTACGAGTTCCACTAGGTCTATAATGTTGCGAGAAAATTTTCAATAGTTTTTAACAAATACAAATGCAATCGTTTTAAATTAAAAAAGAATAATTATTTTTCGATATGGATATTATAATAGTACAATATGCTACCTGATATTAAAAAAATAGCACGAAGAACGGAAGAAAGGATTAAAAGTATCCTGGGTTAAAAGTGGTTCAAATATTCATTATTTCAATTAGACATCACAAACTTTAAAAAAAATCTAGAAATTTACTCAATAAACAAAGCCAGGGATGTATTTCCTGAAATTGAGGATGATCTAAATGGGCCATCCGGCAGTTGGATACTTATTACATGAAAACTTTCGTTGTTATTAAGCTGCATGTAGTGTGAAAATATGAGGTGTTCCGAATCGTAATTTACGGTCCTATAGGCACCTATGTTAGGTGCCTGGACACTCTAGATTGGATGGTAACGCGATCGCTGACGATCTAGCACGACAGGGTGCCTCCACCCAGACTACATCTCCTGCGCCGTTTTGTGGTATTGGTTGGTCCACGATCAAAATCATGATAAACAAATGGGCCGCAGGAGAACATAGGAGATACTGGTTCTCCCTTCCGGGGCTTCGTCAAGCAAAAGTGCTTGTCAAACCTTTGGATGCAATTAAGATAAAAGGTCTTGGCAGAGCGGACCTAAAGCTCCTGGTAGCTTACCTATTTGGCCACTACACTGTTAGATATCATCTACAGAAAATTGGCCTATCGTACTCTTCAGAGTGCAGGCTCTGACTAGAAGACGATGAAACCACCAGACATATTCTCTGTGACTTCCCAGTGTTGGCATGGGACAGAGCCTGTCACATGGGAAAGGAACGGATTAGTCCTTTCCAACTCAGATCAACACCAACAAAAGACCTACTGCTATTCATGAGGAAAGCGGAAATTCTTTTGTTTTAACCTTAGGGTATGGTACAAAAGACCTCTTGGTCGCAGTGCCCCTCTGTAAGGTACCCTTTTCGGAAAAAAAAAAAAAGTCTATTAAGAAGACGTAAAAAGTGTCCTTGTAGTGAATTGGGCCAAAATTTTCCACCCTATAAAATTCCGGCTGACTTAATGCCCTGCAGCCTAAAACTTGTTTTAAAAAGTAAATAGAAATTAGACATTAAATATCTAGCCTACATTATTATTTAAGGTTCTAGAGGGAGATAAACTGCATCCTTTTTTTAAAAAATAATAAATCTTAATAAAAAAAATAAAATTTGTATTTTTTTTAAAGCTCATAAAAAACAAAAAAAAATATATGTACATATATATTACCGTGGATCATCTTCTGGTTTCTTGTCCATAACTTCAGAGTATTAGAGCTAACTTCTTCGGATCCCAGACCCCATATCAATTACTAGAAATACCCACAGTATTAAAAATATACAATTTTACGAAAGCAACAAAATTAAATATATAGCATAATCGGCTTAGAAGCCCATAGTGCGAGTCGAAGGCCCCAGTAGCTACAGCTCCTTAAATTAGTATTAAGTTTAGTATTAAATACTTATAATTACTCATTTAATTTGTTAAAATAAAAAAAAATACTAAAACATAAATAAATTAAGCCATCTTTTAAAAAATAAATGTAATTAATGCAATGCACATATAATAATTTCCACGAGGTAGATAGGTACTAGCATGGTACAGGGTATCGTGTAGTCGGTTTCAGACGACTGTAAGCGGCGCACTTGATTTGTTTTTTTTTTTTTTTTGATTTTGTTTTTTTTTTGGCACAGCCTGTACCCCAGTCCAGTACCCTGCAAAGCTGTCTGCGATATCGAATCCGGCCGTGAAGGTCATGGTCAGGTCATGCGTCCCAGACCACAGCCTGCAGCGCGCCCAACAACAGGCACAGTGGGCCAATGCTTTGTGGCGCATGCTGTCAATTGCAACGCTGTATGTGTGTGTGTGTGTGTGTGTGTGTGTGGGTGAGTATGTCGGTGTGTGTTGGTGTGTTTCTCTGGCGGATGTCAGCGGTCGGTGGTCGCCGGATTTTTGTGTAACCTGTGAACTTGATTAGCGGTTGTTCAGTTGACTAAAGTTTTTGACGTAAAACGCGGCCATCAGCGTCAGCGTCTGCGTCAACGTCAGCGTCGACGACGCTGTTGCTGGTTGTTGTTGGTATTTGAGTGATTAGCTGCATTGGTGTTGTTGTTATTGTTGTTGCTGTTGGACTTGTTGCCACATCATTACAGTTACAATATATTTTATTAGCCTTTTTTGATTATTTTAGCATCAACTTGTTTTCACTGTTTATGTCAGCAATGTTCTTGTTGTTGTTGTTGTTGCTATACCCTGCACCCTCTGACCAAGAGTGAGTACTACGGATAGAGTAGGGGAAATATATAAATATCCTTTTTGACTTAACTTTCGATTCACATAAAAATCGTTGGAAATTTTAGGGACATAACATACTGCCTAAATACTCTAACCTCTAAAAGCATTTTGGCCTTGAATACTAGACTATTTATTTATTTATTTATTGGAGGGGTACAACTAAGAACAGTTGACCTTATCTTATAGAAAAAAGTAAATTTATTTAGAAAATAAAAATAGAGGGTATAACTAATCCACGTCTCTAAACCGATGGGTGAATTTTTTAATGATATGCATCTTCTCACATCAAGAACTGGCCAGACACTTGGATTTACAATGTACCTAAAAGTTGAAAGATGGAAGCAAGATAAAAATTAAACATTATATAACAAAAATGGCGTACGTAAAGTCGGGCGCGGACGACTTTGGGATACCCTGTACCACTAGCTTGCAATAAAATCCGGTTCCTTCACAAAAAACCAAAAACAGCAGAATTTTTTAGCAAAAAATTTTTTTTTTATCCAATCGTTCCTATGGGAGCCATATGATATAGTCAACCGATTTCAATAAAATTTGACACAGTAATTAAATATCTTAAAAAAGATCTGAATGCTGCAAATATCAAATATAGTTCAAATATCTTTACAAAAAAATGAAACATATCGAATTTTGTATAAAAAACGTTTTTTTGGACCGATTGGTCTTATTGGAGCTATATGATAAAGTCAACCGATTTGGATTAAATTTAGTACAGTGCTTAGGAACAATAAAATACTCACGAATATCAAATTTGGTCCCAATATCTCAACAAACAAACGAAACACAACAAATTTTGTTAAAAAATCGATTTTTTTGGAAGATCGGCCTTATGGGAGCTATATGATATAGTCAACCGATTTTATTCAAATTTGGCACATTGCTTAAGTGCTCTAAAAAATTTCTAAACGCCAAATCTAGTTAAAATATCTTTATTAAAAAACAAAATATAAAGAATTTTGATTTAAAAAAGTTATTTTGGCTGATCGGTCCTATGGGAGCTATATGATATAGTCAACCGATTTTGATGAAAATTGGTACAGTACTTGGGAACCATAAAAAAAATAATAAATACCAAATTTGGTTACGATATCTTCATGAACAAACGAATTATCCATCTAAAAGATTTTTTTTTGTCGAGGTCGTCTCAAACACCCACATGGGAGCTATATAATTTATCCCCGATATCAAAAAAATAAAATAAACTTGTCTCCTATGGAATAATATGGGATCTAATGTGAAAGTTTGGTTACTCTAGCTCTTACCATCTCTGAGATCTAGGCGTTCAAAAGGACAGACGGACGGACAGACGGACATGGGTATATCGACTGCTCTAGTCACCCCGATCATTTTTAAGGTAACTTTGGGGTGTCTCCGACGACTCCTTCTATATGTTCCATACATTTTCGGCTTGCACAAATTTAATATAGCCTTTGTTCCATACGGTACAGGGTATAAAAAGTGCCAAGGGATCATCATTGACCAAAAGAGTGACTCTAATATAGGATTGGTCAAGGATGCTCGTAATGGCAAGTCAAGATAACTTCGGATAGAAGAAGTGATAGATTGAATAGGCCGTTCCAAAGAGAGGAAATTATAAAAGTTATCATATTAAGAGCATAAGACACAGAAAGGATCGTGTAAATCATAATTAGATCTTTAAAATTGTAAGGCTAAAGGTCGAAAATTACATGTTACTCTAGATGGTATGACAAAAGTAACTTTGGTAAGAAGTACATTGGAATCGATAAGACCGAGTAACCGAGTTTATGCAAGAATAACACGCCATGGCATGTTCTGCGATAATTTAAGGAAGGGATTTTTATAGGGCGAAGTCTAGCAGAATGTTTGGTTAGAAGATTCTAAAGAGTAAGTAGCCAAATTAGGAGCAGATCGATAAAACGTCATAACATTACATTTTGACTTGGTGAAAAAGAGTTGATTGATATTGCCTCAAGATTGCATTTTATCAAAATCATGCTAAAGAAGTAAGTGGTTATTATTATCGGAATAGGATAGAAAGATTTTGACATTATCCGCATACATAAGAATGCGAGAAGATTTGATTACTTAAGGGAGATCATTTAAAAATATATTAAAAAGAAGTG
>JBAMAX010003115.1:0-11114 GCA_037043745.1 Chymomyza amoena
TAGATGGCCGCCTTGAGGTACCCCTCACGGGAACTTAATTTCTGTAGATGTGTAGATTCGATTGGATAAATATGACTTTAAACTTCAACTTAAAAGGCAAAACGGAAACTCCAGACGGGACAATTTAACAAGGAGAAGACTATAGTTTATCGAGTCAAATGCTTTACTAAAGTCAGTATAACACGTCGCTCAAAAAGTCCCCGGCCTGACATATAGAGGGCGACACCAATGAAAATTCTTTTATGGTGTTCGATAGCGTCATCCTTCATAAGATATGTGTCAAAAATTCATGTCATCTGGTAAACGCGTTCTCAAGTTATAGACGTCAATGTGAAGCTACCTCAGTGTTTTTGTTAAAAATGGAAAAAAAAAGAATTTCGTGCGCTAATTAAGCATTGATTTTTAACCGGAAAAAATACGGTAGAAAACAGTGGCTTGATAAATATTATTCGAACTCTGCTCCAGGGATATCAACCATTAAAGACTGGTATAACGAATTTAAACGTGGTCGTACTGACACCAAAGACGCTGAACGCAGTGGTCGCCCAAAAACGGGTGTTACCGAAGAAAACATCATAAAAATTCGAAAAATCGTTTTGGCCTACCGTAAATTAAAATTGAAGGAGATAGCTGAGGTCTAAAAGTTATCAGAAGGTGGCGTATTCACAATTTTGCATGAACATTTAGGCATGAAAAAAGTTGGCAAAGTGGGTGCCGCTGGACCAAAAACAACAACGAATTGACGATTCTGAGGCCTGTCTGGTGCTTTTTAATTTTTTTTTTAATTAATGTATTACGTTAGATGGAAATTATATTGATAAATAAAATCGAATTTTGCTAAAATATTGTGTTTTTCTTAGTTAGGCCGGAGACTTTTTGAGTGACCTGTTAAATGACATCAGTTTATTTTTTATTCGATAAAAGCTAGATAAGAGACGAAAGTTCTAAAAGTTTAGAAGTGGACCGACGTTTTACAAACCCATGTTAGGAATCCGACATTAAAGAACAATAGTAGTGTTGCAATTGTGAAGTGAAAGTCCTTTCCTTATTCCTTGATTTAACGGACAGTAGGGATTGTAATAAATCGGTTTCAAAGATTGAGATGAATGAGTTAGGTAATAGGGATAGTTTGGGTCAATGCTATTAGAGTTGACCGAATAGGTAGTTTGAAAAACTTTAGTAAACAAGTCGGCGATTTCAGAATTGTTAGTAGAGCTTGCATTTTTGTAATACAGCGATGCAGGAAATAAGGAAGATTTACGTTTAGAATTAACAAAAGAAGCAAAATTTTTGGGTTCATTACAAAAGTTAAGCCGACAACGGGAAAGATAATTACAGCAGCAAATTCTGTTGAAAAGAACGAACTTGCTGCTTAAAATAGAAAATTTACAAAGGTCAACAGGAGATCTAGATTTCTTAATTTTCTTGTAAAAAGAAGACTTATAATTTTTTAAAGAGGACAGAGTAGTAGTAAACCAAGGCGGCTTTAAAGAAGAAGTCACGACAGAATAAGGAACAAAGAGAATGTCGTTTTTGGTTCAGGGTATTCACTGTCGGCAACCGTAACGACTCTAAGCCCTTTCATATGGCGCCTCATTTGGCATGTGAGCCAAATGAACAAAAAAACGTTAACATTTTCACAAAGCATCAAACGTTTAAGATTTTTTTTTAATAATGGGAATATTTTTGGAAAAGGTATTTCACAGTCGCATTGATTTCCTTTTCCTTTTTTTTATTCCTGTTGTTGTTGTTGTAAATGCCACCACATGGGCTGGCTTTGATGTTGTTACTCTTAACCGCTTATTAAATATAAACACAACAAGCGTAAATAAACTGCAAAAAAAAAAAGAAATTTTATAAACAAATTTGTGTGACTTTCGTTGTTGTTGTTGTTGGTTTTGTTGTTAGTCATTTGGCTAATTGAAAATTTAATTTTCGATTTGTTGTACGATGGCGGTGAAAGTGTTCGATCATTTCGAGCTACTTAATTTTGTTTAATCAATTTTAGTTAGTCAACTGATAAACGTGTTAATACCACAGATTGTATTTTTTTTTTAATATTTATTTAACAAATTGTACTAATTTTAAAATGAAATAAAACGCCCGGAAAAGAGTTTATTTTTAAAGAAACTCTATACACTTATGATTTTTAACATGTCAATTTACTTAACAATATTAAAAAAAAATATATATTTTCAAAGGGTCTAGCTGGATAAGGTACTGGAAACTGTCCATAGCGATTTTAAAAACTAATAATGTAACGTATATGGAAGACAACAACTCACTTACCGATAATGACGTCCTGCTACGGATTCACGGATGACCAACCACCAACTAAAGACGACATCATAGAAGCTATTAACTTTATGAGGAACTATAAGTCGCCCGGTGAAATAATATTACGAATGAGCTATTAAGGAACGCAGGCACTAAATACATCGAAGAATGCAACACCTAATCACATTAATTTGGAATGAAAAAGCAATGCCAACAGATTGGAACACAGCAGTAATAATACCGATTCTTAAAAAAGGTGACAAAACAAACTGTACAAATTATCGAGGGATATCACTTTTGAGCACGACGTACAAAATATTTGCAAGAATTGTGAACAAAAGGCTTATAAAGTACGCTGAAATGGTGCTTCCGGAATACCAATGCGGATTCAGGCCAGGAAGGCCAACATCTGATCAAATATTTGCTCTAAAACAGTCAATGAAGAAATGCTATGAACACAATATTGACTTACATATGCTCTTTATCGATTTTAAACAAGCATTTTACAGTATTAATCGAAAGATTATTCCCATCATATTTAAAAGATGCAAAATCCCAGATAAATTAATAAGCATTGTCAAGATGACTTTACGGAGTACCAAAGCGAAAATAATGATACAAGACTTAAAATCGGAGGCCTTTCCTATACAAACCAGGGTAAGACAGGGCGATACCCTGTCATCTACAATTTTCAATCTCTTGTTATACATCGCAATAGACGAAGTAAGTGATGCTAAAAGAACTGGACATATTCTAAAAAGGACAACCCAAATATACGCCTACGCCGACGACATCGCAATAATTAGCAGGGACAAAGCCGATCTATCACAAACGTCCTATGATATCTAAGGAGCGGCAGAAAGAATAGGGCTGAAAATCAATGAAGAAAAAACAAAGTATATGCTGATGTCAGGGAATAAAAGCAAAATGACTGCAAACACAATAAAGATCGGGGAATACGCTTTTAAAGCGGTAGAATCTTTCACGTATTTGGGCTGCAAGTTAAGCAGCGATAACGTAATGCATGCCACAATTGACGATAGAATCCAAGCGGGCAACAGATCATACGCATCACTTATAAAACTCTTCAAAATCACGGCTCCTCAGTAGAACATGTAAATTAGAGCTATATAAAACTGTAGTCAGGCCAGTAGTATGCTACGGATCCGAATCTTGGACGCTGAGTAAAAAAAACAAATCCAAGCTAATGGCATTTGAAAGGAAAATTCTAAGAGAAAAATTTTTGGAATTAGATGGAACGACGAACTAGATCAGCTTATTAGAGGAGAAAACATTGTACGTTTCATTAAAGCACAAAGTCACGAATGGAACCTTCTAGAGCCCAAAAGAAAATCTTAGATGCAAAATCATACAACACCAGAACAAGGGGCAGACCAAGATCGCGATGGATGGAAGAACTAAAGGAGGATATGGATAAGATTAAGATAAGAAACTGGAAAGAATCAGCAAATAATCGTGCAACCTGGAAGTATTAGCATTCAGCAGGCCGAAGCTCACAAAGAGCTGTAGCGCCAAACGATGATGATGATTGGAATGCATACTTCTTGATTGATTTTGTAATTAAATATACAAATTTTAACATTTGCTTAACATACGATTTTTTAATAATTTTAATTAAATATTGCAATTTCAACAAAAATTGCGGGCTTACATTTGCCGTAAGAAATTTAACCAATTTTAACAAAAAAAAAACGAAGAATGGCATTTTTTTTTTGTTCGTGTTAAGATTATATAAATACATATATTAATAAAATAAGTTGCCAAAATAAGTTAAAAATCCAATTAAATATGCTACAAAAAAGGTTAATCTGAAGATGTTATATATCCTTATATTATTGCGAATAAAAATTATATTTTTAAGAATCTAGTTTCCAGTTATTAAAAGAAGTTTATAGAAAAGAAAATAAAATAAGTTTTGTCGTATTTTCCATTCCAAAGCTGTTTGGACCTCTGAAAATGTACCTTAATCTTGGAAGGAATCGGTAGTTATAAAGATTCCGAAGAAGGGAAAAGCGACAAATATGCTGTAACTTGGAGGGGTATTCTCTCCTGCCAACCATCATGAAAATCCTCAACCAGATCATACTAAGCCACATTTCCGAGCCACTCGACATCGTTCTACGTAGAAATCAAGCTGGCTTTCGGCCTTAAAGATCTTGTATACATCTAATAAACGATGTACATATTATCTTAGAGCAATCAGAGAAATTCAACTCTACGTTAAATTTAGTTTTCATAGAATGCGTTTGACACCTTTGATAGGACAGCAATTTGGGTGGCACTTCGAGCTAGAGGGATTCCAGACAAAATACTCAATACCATAAAAGCGTCGTATACTGGATCCTCAAGCCGAGTTTCGCACAGTGGACAAATAACCGATCCTTTTGAAAGCAATAGAGGTGTGAAACAAGGATGCACACTGTCGCTCTTGCTCTTTATCATCGTTCTTGATTTGGTATTTGAAGCAGCTGAATTAAATAGTTTTGGAATCAACTGGAATCTATAATATGCACATGATGTTGTACTATTTTCTTCCCGTCATTCGGACCTTCAAACCCAGCTAGATAGACTCGCCACAGAAGCCTCAAAAATTGGTCTTAAAATCAACTGCGCAAAAATGAAAAGTTTTCGGAGTAAACCCCACTAATACAAGCGCCCTTAGTATCGACAACTTGCATATTGAAAACGTAGACAAATTCGAGTATCTTGGAAGCCATATTACATCATCCGGTGGAGCATTGGACGATGTAGAGCTGCCTTTGGACAACTAAACAGATTCCAGCGAGAACCGAATATCCGGCGAAAAACCAAAATACGAGTCTTCAACCCATGCATAAAGTCGGTGCTGTTGTATGGTTGTGTGACATGGTTCATTACCAGTAATATTGTCCAGAAGCTTTAAACATTTGTCAATCGATTTCTTAGAAGAGTATTACGTATATGGTGGCCCCGAAACATTAGTATTGTGCGCCTTTGGGAACTTTGCTTACCAAAACAAACCGAAATTGAAATTCGCTAGCGCAAATACGGTTGGTTGGGTCACACGCTGCGCAAAGATTATGATGAGATACCGCATGCAGTTCTTGAATGGAATCCACAAGGCAATCGATCCAGAGGCAGACCCAAAATGACCTGGCTCAGGACGCTCAACCAGGAGACCGGGAAATCCCTCATAGAGTTACGAGCAATGGCTCGAAACAGAGATCATTGGAAATCCTTTGTTAATAACTTATGTGAATGACTAAGTTTATAATTAGTTTAAATTATGAATATGTCCTTAATAATAATAATAATTTTCCATTGCTGTAACTGAAATTAAGAAACACAAATTTTTTACGCTAAATTACCGATTTTGATTATGAAGAAAATGATTTGTATTTCCATTCCGTGTTGCCTCTTAAAGCATTTTGCTCGCTTCCACACCATGCCAAATGCTGTTCTTTTCCGCACGTCATTGCAATCATCTTGTCTTCCGGAACGAACTATTACCCCCATTTACAAATAACATTTTTTACTTAATCTGTCCATATTAATAGTTATTAGTGTCAAGCGCACATCAATACTTTTCGATCTAATCGTCTTTTATGTCGATAAAAAAATGTTGTTTACGAGACATTGACAAATAACTGAAAAATTACCAAAAACATGTTTTTCGAAAGTATCTCAAGAACGGTGCTTAAGAAAAAAAAAAAAGTTCTGTCATTTAAGTGTTTCTCGACCCAAAATTAATCTAAAAAACACTTTTTTATGATGACCTATTTAAAAAATTATCAAAATCAGTTTAGTACAACTATAGATAATTGCATTAAAGTAGGCACTTTTTTTTTCAAAAAGTTGTGTTTATCAAGTATCTCGAAATCCGTTTCCCAAACGAGTGGAAATCTGCTCAAATTGTTATGATTCTAAAAACCTGTCAGCCTCCCATCTCCATTGCGTCTTATCGACCGATTAGCTTGCTGCCGGTATTCGCCAACATTTTGAAATAATCTTTCTGAGCAGAGTTATGTAATTTTCCAGCGTGACGAGCATTGTCCCAGCGCATCAGTTCGGTTTTCGTGCGAAACATGGCACACCTGACCAAATTCACCGAGTGGTGCGGCACATCTTAGACTCCTTCGAGCATCGACGCAACTACATGGCAGAGTTCTTGGATGTCAAGCAGTCTTTGGACATTATGAAGAGTTGCTACAAAAACTTAAATCTGCCCTTCCTGCTCCACATTATGAAATCATAAAATTATTTCTTGACAATCGATCTTTCAAAGTCAGATCATTAAAGCTGGAGTGCCGCCACATACTGCCATAGTTTCGTCTTCCTCCAGCTTTCAAATGGCTGCTGATGCCTTGCAGAATCAGTTGAAAATTATCGCTACTTCCAGCTTAAAGGTGACAAATCTTCCAACGATTTATTTTCGTTAAGGAAAGACCCAAGTCCTACTCTCACCTTAAATGGAGAGATAATTCCCATTAAAACATCCCACCCGTATCACGGCATTCAGTTCGACAAAAAAACTCTGCTGGCGAGAGCACATTAAAAAAAATCAGCAAGACGTAGAACCAAATTTTGTCTACTTAGCAGAAAAGTCGAGATATCCCTATTAAATAAGTAAATATTGTATATATTTAACATATAAACAACCAGATGTAGAACCCAGAAAATTAAGATATCCCTATTAAATAAGCAGTGTACTACCACACTTGATGCACCAAAGAACGCTTAGTTCCCGCGCAATTTGCGCAAATAAAATTGTTTGTACAAAATAGAGCCAAAATTGCCATACTAAGTAGCTTGGCAGAAAAATCGAGATATCCCTATTAAATAAGTAAATATTGTATATATTTAACATATAAACAACCAGATGTAGAACCCAGAAAATTAAGATATCCCTATTAAATAAGCAGTGTACTACCACACTTAATGCACCAAAGAACGCTTAGTTCCCGCGCAATTTGCGCAAATAAAATTGTTTGTACAAAATAGAGCCAAAATTGCCATACTAAGTAGCTTGGCAGAAAAATCAAGATATCCCTATTAAATAAGTAAATATTGTATATATTTAACATATAAACAACCAGATGTAGAACCCAGAAAATTAAGATATCCCTATTAAATAAGCAGTGTACTACCACACTTAATGCACCAAAGAACACTTAGTTCCCGCGCAATTTGCGCAAATAAAATTGTTTGTACAAAATAGAGCCAAAATTGCCATACTAAGTAGCTTGGCAGAAAAATCGAGATATCCCTATTAAATAAGTAAATATTGTATATATTTAACATATAAACAACCAGATGTAGAACCCAGAAAATTAAGATATCCCTATTAAAAAGTTGTGTACTACCACACTTAATGCACCAAAGAACGCTTTGTTCCCGCGCAATTTGCGCAAATAAAATTGTTTGTACAAAATAGAGCCAAAATTGCCCTACTAAGCAGCTTGGCAGAAAAATCGAGATATCCCTATTAAATAAGTAAATATTGTATATATGTAAAATATAAACAACCAGATGTAGAACCCAGAAAATCAAGATATCCCTATTAAATAGGTAGTGTACTACCACACTTAATGCACCAAAGAACGCTTAGTTCCCGCGCAATTTGCGCAAATAAAATTGTTTGTACAAAATAGAGCCAAAATTGCCCTACTAAGCAGCTTGGCAGAAAAATCGAGATATCCCTATTAAAAAAGTAAATATTGTATATATGTAAAATATAAACAACCAGATGTAGGACCCAGAAAATCAAGATATCCCTATTAAATAGGTAGTGTACTACCACACTTAATGCACCAAAGAACGCTTAGTTCCCGCGCAATTTGCGCAAATAAAATTGTTTGTACAAAATAGAGCCAAAATTGCCCTACTAAGCAGCTCGGCAGAAAAATCAAGATATCCCTATTAAATAAGTAAATATTGTATATATTTAACATATCAGCGATGTATTCATCCCCAGCAAAATTAAGATATCCCTATCAAAAAAAAATTAAGCTATAGTCATATACTTTTGTATCAATATTGGATTGACTGCCAATAAATAATTATTCTAAAAACAAAAAAAACTTTTAATATTTGACAGTAAGAGGCGTGGCGCCTCATCAATATCAATTTCTAAATAAAAAACCACTAAAAGAAGAAATATACAATAGAAAGCTAAAAGAATCGACATTATATGGTTAGAAACATGTGTAAACGTGTTGTGAATTATAAGCACAATTTTAAAAATTTTTATTTGTTTTGTATGCCTTATCAGAAAATGCATATGATACAACTAAAAGAGGTTACGCAAAGCGCAGGTGCGCTTTACTTAGTTGACTCTATGACGTCACTGGCTTTCTTATCGGCGAAAATAAGTGAAGCGGGCCACTTTTTTGGCGACCTTCTCCGATTTTGATGATTTTTACACAGTTGGTAGAGCTGCTGGCCAATAGTAACCACGCACGATTTTATTGCAAAATTCCGATTATTTATCAAATTACCGATAACTGAATAATAATATTTTTAGACTATTTTTTGATAAGCCATATCTTCTAAACGAATAAAGATATTGACACGAATTTTTTTACCGTGACAAATAACATATTATATTTAAAAAACAATATTTTTTTTTATTTCTAAGATTGTTTTTTTTTAATTTTTTATCATTTTTATTTTTAATTTTAAAATTCAAAAGAGATCTACCAAAATCTACTAAAAGTGTGAATGTCATTTTATGCGTGGAAATTCGTTGAAAAAGACGCAAAAAATGAAAATGCGGTAACTCTTAGAAGTGTAGAAGTTATGCTTATTTTTGTGGTGGCACCTCGCATTTTCGCCATAGTAAACAGTCATCGAAAAATTACACAAAAGCATAACTCTTTGGAATTGATAGATAATAAGTTCAAACTTGACATGAATAATGATTTTGACATTATAAGATGAATTTTAAAAGTACCAATGAGTATCATGACCCTGTCTCCAGATATTTAAGATCAAAGGTCACAAAAATCGCTTTTTTGCAAATTACATTTTACCAGTACTTTTAAATATTTCTCATTGTTCTAAAACATTGCAATACTAGATTTTTTATTATTAATGTTGGATCGATCATAACCTTTATGACTTATCGGTTGATTGCCAATAAAATAAATATTCGAAAAAAAAGAAGTGAATTGGCAGAAAGTTGTGCTAAGAAAAATAAGTTGAATTTATTTGTTTTCGTTAAAGGACTATTTTCGTAGGGTTTTTAATACTGTACTTTATATGAGAAGAGATTGAGAAACAAAATAAAGTACCTACTAAAATTATGTTTCTTTTAGAAGATTTTGATTACTCCACAATATGGCTACAATTAGCAAAATTTATATTTATAATCTGAAACAAACAAAAACTAAATAAAAATAAAAACAACTATTTAATACATTTTTGACAACAAACACGTGAAATTATTTTCCATTTGGGACAGTATAAGCTTCAACTCGTTGTAAATTCTTAGCAGAAATAAAAAAGAAATAAAATATGTAACTATTATATTGTTTATTGCAAACAAAAAATAAACTAAATAATATATTAAATAGCTAAGGAAAGAGTACTCCAAAGAAGTGCGATCAAATGTTGTTTCCTGAATGGAATAAATGCTTCATAAACGTTGAAAATGTTGAAGAAGACTTACGGAGATCGAGTTCTACCAAAATCAACATGATATGATTGGTATAAATGGTTCAAAGAAGGTAGAGAACGCATTGAAGACGAAGAGCGCCCTGGTCGACCATCGCCCTCAATTGACGATGCTCACATCCAAAAAGTAAAAGAATTAGTGCTTGCAATCCGTCGATTAACTACGATTAACGAAATTGGTGTATCAAAAGGATAAATTAATACAAATTTGAAAGATGTTTTGGGCCTCAAAAGTGTCAAAGTCTCGATTGGTACCAAAACTGCTGAATTTTCTCGAAAACCAGCGTCGTGTTGATGTGTGTGAAACAATGCTTTCTGACTATCAGGCGGTTTATAAACGCATTCTTACGGGAGATGAGACTTCGACCCCGAAACATCCTACCAATCGAGTGAATATCGTGCCAAAGGTGAGGCAAGACCGCGTCAAAGTTCATCAAAAATCAAGGTGATGTTGACTGTCTTCTTCGATTTTCGTGGTGTTGTGCATTATGAATTCCTTCCGCCTGGTCAAACTGCCAACAAGGAATACTATTTGAGTGTTATGCGTCGTTTGCGTAAAGCTATTCGTAAAAAGAGGCCGGATAATGCGCCATCTCACACTGCACTGATTCTTCGTGACTTTTTCGCCAAAATTGCAACCAATATCATTCCGCAACCACCTTATTCACCTAGTTTGGCTCCGAGTGACTTCTGGCTATTTCCAAAAATTGAGCCAATTGAAGACATTCAACGTGAATCGGCGCGCGCTCTGAAGGCTATACCGGAAGAAGACGTTTTGGCATGCTTTGAGGACTGGAAAAAGCAGTGGCATAAGTGTATTATATCGGCTGGGGACTGTTTTGAAGGGGATGAAATTGATTATGAAGAATAAATAAAGATTTTTTGACTTATAACAAAATTCCGACTAGTTTTTGTCTGTGTCCAAAGAGATATGTCTGTCCATTCATAGACATAACCTAGATACATAGGACTTTTTTTTTTTATTTATTTATGTTACTAGTGGGCCCGGCAGACGTTGTCTTGCCCAAACTTTTTGAATAGTCTTAAAGTGTATAAACATCGTAAGATTCTCTAGTTAGCTTATCTAAGCAATCATTAGATTTTTGAATTATTTGACTTTTATGACTCTCTAAGAAGACGTATGGACGAACTTAAATGTTCTT
>JBAMAX010003116.1:0-10965 GCA_037043745.1 Chymomyza amoena
GACCGCCTTGAGTTACCCCTGACGTGAACTTAATTTCTGTAGATTTGCAGCCTTTAAAAACTATCTTTTGGATTCGATTGGATAAATATGACTTTAAACTTTAACTAAAAAGGTAAGACGGAAACTCCAGACGGGACAATTAAACAAGGAGAGGACTATGGTTTACCGAGTCAAATGCTTTACTAAAGTCAGTATCGATAAAAAAGCAGTTCAATAAAAGTTAGATTAATAAGAGACGAAAGTTCTAAAAGTTTAGTAGAAGTGGACCGACGTTTTACAAACCCATGTTAGGAATCCGACATTAAAGAACAACAGTAGTGTTGCAATTGAGAAGTGAAAATCCTTTCCTTGTTCCTTGATTTTACGGATAGTAGGGATTGCAATACGTCGGTTTCAAATATTTCTTGATAAGCAATATGATTTGAATGAGTTAGGTAACACTAGTCGACGATGAAAAATCTCCAGAGATGAGGATTATATTTTATGTTAGGGCAATGTTTCAGAATTCAAAATCCGTATTTTTTATTATCCTGTTATAGCTTGTTTTTTTCTAGGACTATTTTAGTGAAAAGGACCTTTTTCAAAAAACGATTTCTCCTATGATTGATAAAATCTGTACCAATTCGAACTTTTTCAAAACTTTTATTTTCCTTAAAAGCAGAATAGAATACCGTCCCCAATCATAAAAATCGGTAGCCTAAAGAAAAAAGTACAGCCGAAAATGTTGCCGAAAGGCCAAAAAACACAACATTTTGGTGACTTTTCTACAAATATCACTATTTTTTTCTGAAAAAGTCTTTGACACCTAAATAGTTAGCTATTTTAAGTTATTGGTCATGATATGTAGATTATTCTGGAGTAGATTATTCTGGAATATTTTGTGAAATTTATCGACTAGTGTAGGGATAGTTAGGGTCAATGCTATTAGAGTTGACCGAATAGGTAGTTCGAAAAACTTTGGATTTCAGAATTGTTAGTAGAGCTTACATTTTTGTAATACAGCGATGCGGAAATAAGGAAGATTTACGTATAGAATTAACAAAAGAAGCAAAAAAATTTTTGGTTCATTACAAAAGTTAAGCCGACAACGGGAAAGATAAATACTGCAGCAAATTCTGTTAAAAAGAACGAACTTGCTGCGTAAAATAGAAAATTTACAAAAGTCAACAGGAGATCCAGATTTCTTAAATTTTTGTAAGAAGAAGACTTAGAATTTTTTAAAGAGGACAGAGTAGTAGTAAGCCAAGGCGGTTTTAAAGAAGAAGTCACGACAGAAAAAGCAACAAAGAGAATATCGTTTTTGGTTCAGGGTATTCACTTTCGACAACCGCCACGACTCTAAGCCCTTTCATATGGCGCCTTATTTGGCATGTGAGCCAAATGAACAAAAAAAAACGTTGACATTTTCACAAAGCGTCAAACGTTTAAGCTTTTTTTTTAATAATTGCAACATTTTTGGAATACTTTTGGAAAAGTGAGAGTATTTCACTGTCGCATTAATTTCCTTTTTTTTTTTTTATTCCAATTGTTGTTGTTGTAAATGCCACCACATGGGCTGGCTTTGATGTTGTTACTCTTAACCGCTTATTAAATATAAACACAACAAGCGTAAATAAACTGCAGAAAAAAAGAAATTTTATAAACAAATTTGTGTGACTTTCGTTGTTGTTGTTGTTGGTTTTGTTGTTAGTCATTTGGCTAATTGAAAATTTAATTTTCGATTTGTTGTACGATGGCGGTGAAAGTGTTCGATCATTTCGAGCTACTTAATTTTGTTTAATCAATTTTAGTTAGTCAACTGATAAACGTGTTAATACCACAGATTGTATTTTTTTTTTTAATATTTATTTAACAAATTGTACTAATTTTAAAATGAAATGAAACGCCCGGAAAAGAGTTTATTTTTAAAGAAACTCTAGACACTTATGAATTTTTAAATGTCAATTGACTTCTTAACAATATTAAAAAAAAAAAATATATATTTTCAAAAGGGTCTAGCTAGATAAGGTACTGGAAACTGACCCCAGCGATTTTTAAAAACTAATAATGCAGATTGATGCCTAAAGTAAAAAAAAAAGTTTCACAAAATTTCAGTTTTTAAAACTTAAGGCTTAATTAAAAAAGCGAATTTTTCGTTTAGCTACTCAATATCTTTCAAACAAATTGGCAACAGGGATTTTAAAACAATATATTAAATTTTTATTTTTACCAATCAATTTTCTTAAAAAAAAATCTTTAATTTTATTATTTTTTTAAGAATGTTCCTTAAAAATATCAATCACCATTGTTTTAAACACGTGTTTGATACGTTCTTTATATGGTGTGAATATGAATCAAATCGATTTGATGAACAATGTTAAAAAATATAAAATAAATAAATAAAAATATATATAGCTTTTTTCTAAATATATGAAAAATGTTTTTTTTTGTCAAAAGCGAATAAAAATTATATTTTCAAGAATCTAATTTAAAGTTATGTAGAGAAGTTTATAGAAAAGAAACTAGGTTTTGTTGTCTTTTCCATTCCAAAGCTGTTTGGACCTCTGAAAATGTACCTTAATCTTGGAAGGAATCGGTAGTTATAAAGATTTCGAAGAAGGGAAACCGACAAATGTGCTCTAACTGGAGGGACATCTCTCCTGCCAACCATCATGTAAATCCTCAACCAGATCATACTAAGCCACATTTCCGAGCCACTCGACAACGTTCTACGTAGAAATCAAGCAGGCTTACGGCCTCAAAGATCTTGTATACATCTAATAACAATGTACATATTATCCTAGAGCAATCATAGAAATTCAACTCTACGTTAAATTTAGTTTTCATAGATTTTCTGACACCTTTGATAGGAAAGCAATTTGGGTGGCACTTTGAGCTAGAGGGATTCCCGACAAAATTATCAATATGTTAAAAGTGTCGTATACTGGGTCCTCAAGAAGAGTTTTGCACGGCGGACAAATAAGCGATCCTTTTGAATGCCATAGCAGTGTGAAACAAGGATGCACACTGTCGTCCTTGCTCTTCATCACCGTTTTTGATTTGGTATTTAAAGCAGCTGAATTAAATAGTTTTGGAATCAACTTGAAATTTAGCCGTAAACTAGGATATCTAGAATATGTAGATGATGTTGTACTATTTTCTTCCCGTCATTCGCACCTTCAAACCCAGCTAGATAGACTCGCCACAGAAGCCTCAAGAATTGGTCTAAAAATCAACTGCGCAAAAACGAAAAGTTTTCGGGTAAACCCCACTAATACAAGCGCCCTTAGTATCGACAACTTGCATATTGAAAACGTAGACAAATTCGAGTATCTTGGAAGCCATATTACATCAGCCGGAGGAGCATTGGACGAAGTAGAGCTGCCTTTGGAAAACTAAATAGATTCTGGGGAGAACCGAATATCATCATATATTATGATGAGATACCGCATGCAGTTCTGGAATGGAACCCACAAGGCAATCGATCCAGAGGCAGACCCAAAATGACCTGGCGCAGGACGCTCAACCAGGAGACCGGAAAATCCATCATAGAGTTACGAGCAATGGCGCGAAACAGAGATCATTGGAAATCCTTTGTTAATAACTAACCTTTGAATGACTAAGTTTATAATTAGTTTAAATTATGAATATGTCCTTAATAATAGTAATAATTTTCCATTGTTGTAACTGAAATTAAGGAACACAAATTTTTTTCGCTAAATTACCGATTTTGATTATGACGAAAATGATTTGTAATTCCATTCCGTGTTGCCTCTTAAAGCATTTTGCTCGCTTCCACACCATGCCAAATGCTTTTCTTTTCCGCACTTCATTGCAATCTTCTTGTCTTCCGGAACGAACTATTACCCCCATTTACAAATAAAATTTTTTACCTAATCTGTCCATATTAATAGTTATTAGTGACAAGCGCACATCAATACTTTTCGATCTAATCGTCTTTTATGTCGATAAAAAAATTTTGTTTACGAGACATTGACAAATAACTGAAAAATTACCAAAAACATGTTTTTCGAAAGTATCTCAAGAACGGTGCTTAAGAAAAAACAAAAGTTCTGTCATTTAAGTGTTTCTCGACCCAAAATTAATCTAAAAAACACTTTTATATAATGACCTATTTAAAAAAATATCAAAATCAGTTTAATACAACTATAGATAATTGCATTAAAGTAGACACTTTTTTTTCAAAAGTTTCTGCTCAACTTGTTATGATTCTAAAAACCTGTCAGCTACCCATCTCCATTGCGTCTTATCGACCGATTAGCTTGCTGCCGGTGTTCGCTAACATTTTGAAATAATCTTTTTGAGCAGAGTTATGTAATGTTCCAGCCTTGTCCCAGCGCCCCAGTTCGGTTTTCGTGCGAAACATGGCACACCTGACCAAATTCACCGAGTGGTGCGGCACATCTTGGACACCTTCAAGCATCGACGCTACTACATGGCAGAGTTCTTGGATGTCAAGCAGGCATTGGACATTATGAAGAGTTGCTACAAAAACTTAAAGCTGCCCTTTCTGCTCCCCATTATGAAATCATAAAATTATTTCTTGACAATCGATCTTTCAAAGTCAGATCATTAAAGCTGGAGTGCCGCCACATACTGCCATAGTTTCGTCTTCCTCCAGCTTTCAAATGGCTGCTGATGCCTTGCAGAATCAGTTGAAAAATATCGCTACTTCCAGCTAAAAGGTGACAAATCTTTCACCGATTTATTTTCGTTAAGGAAAGACCCAAGTCCTACTCTCACCTTAAATGCAGAGATAATTCCCATTAAAACATCGCACCCGTATCTCGGCATTCAGTTCGACAAAAAAACTGTGCTGGCGAGAGCACATTAAAAAAAACAGCAAGACGTAGAACCAAATTTTGTCTACTTAGCAGAAAAATCGAGATATCCCTATTAAATAAGTAAATATTGTAAATATGTAAAATATAAAATAACCAGATGTGAACCCAGAAAATTAAGATATCCCTATTAAATAAGTAGTGTACTACCACACTAAATGCACCAAAGAACGCTTAGTTCCCGCGCAATTTGCGCAAATAAAATTGTTTGTACAAAATAGAGCCAAAATTGCCCTACTAAGCAGCTTGGCAGAAAAATCGAGATATCCCTATTAAATAAGTAAATATTGTATAGCTGTAAAATATAAACAACCAGATGTAGAACCCAGAAAATTAAGATATCCTTATTAAATAAGTAGTGTACTACCACACTTAATGCACCAAAGAACGCTTAGTTCCCGCGCAATTAGCGCAAATAAAATTGTTTGTACAAAATAGAGCCAAAATTGCCCCTCTAAGAAGCTTGGCAGAAAAATCGAGATACCCCTATCAAATAAGTAAATATTGTATATATTTAACATATCAGCAATGCATTCAGCCCCAGCAAAAAATTAAGATATCCCTATCAAAAAAGTAAATAAAGTAATAGTTATATACTTTTGTATCAATACTGGATTGACTGCCAATAAATAATTATTCTAAAAAAAAAAAAAATTTTAATATTTGACAGTAAGAGGCGTGGCGCCTCATCAATATCAATTTCTAAATAAAAAACCACTACAAGAAGCAAAATACAATAGAAAGCTAAAAGAATCGACATTATATGATTAGAAACATGTGTAAACGTGTTGTGAATTATAAGCACAATTTTAAAAAATTTTATTTATTTTGTATGCCTTATCAGAAAATGCATATGAAACAACTAAAAGAGGTTACGCAAAGCGCAGGTGCGCTATACATAGTTGACTCTGTGACGTAACTGGCTTTCTTATCGGCGAAAATAGGTGAAGCGGGCCACTTTTTTGGCGACCTTCTCCGATTTTGATGATTTTTACACAGTTGGTAGAGCTGCTGGTCAATAGTAACCACGCACGATTTTATTGCAAAATTCCGATTATTTATCGAGTTATCGATAACTGAATATCGAGTTTTTTATTTTTAGACTATATTTTAATAAGCCATATCTTCTAAACGAATAAAGATATTGACACGAATTTTTTTTACCATGACATATAAAATATTAAATTTAACAAAAAATATTTTTTTTATTTCTAAGATTTTTTTTTTAATTTTGTATCATTTTTATTTTTAATTTTAAAATTGAAAAGTGATCTACAACTTTTGAAAAAAAAGTGTGAATGTCATTTTATGCGTGGAATTCGCTGAAAAAGACGCAAAAATGAAAATGCGGTAACTCTTAGAAGTGTAGAAGTTATGCTTATTTTGTGGTGGCACCTCGCATTTTCCCATAGTAAACAGTCATCGAAAAATGACACAAAAGCATAACTCTTTGGAATTGATAGATAATAAGTTCAAACTTGACTTGAATAATGATTTTGACATTATAAGATGAATTTTAAAAGTACCAATGAGTATCATGATCTGTCTCCAAATATTTAAGATCAAAGGTCACAAAAATCGGTTTTTTGCAAATAACATTTTACCAGTACTTTAAACATTTCTCATTGTTCTAAAAACATTGTAATACTAGATTTTTTTATTATCATAAATGTTGGATCATAACCTTAGACTTATCGGTTGATTGCCAATAAAATAAATATTCGAAAAAAAACAGTGAATTGGCAGAAAGTTGTTCTAAGAAGAATAAGTTGAATTTATTTGTTTTCGTTAAAGGACTATTTTTGTGGGGTTTTTAATACTGTACTCTATATGAGAAGAGACTGAGAAACAAAATTAAGTACCTACTAAAATTATAAAGTTTCTTTTAGAAGATTTTGATTAGTCCACAATATGGCTACAATTAGCAAAATCTATATTTATAATCTGAAACAAACAAAAACTAAATAAAAATAAAAACAACTATTTAATAAATTTTTGACAACAAGCACGTCAAATTATTTTCCAGTAAAACAGTATAAGCTTGAACTCGTTGTAAATTCTTAGCAGAAATAAAAAAGAAATAAAATATGTAACTATTATATTGTTTATTGCAAACAAAAAATAAACTAAATAATATATGAAATAGCTGAGGGAAAGAAGTACTCCTGTGTCCAAAAACTAGTCGGAATTTTTCGATTTTAATTACGGGGGAAGTGCGATCAAATTTTTGTTTCCCGAATGGAATAAATGCTGCAGAAACGTTGAAAATGTTGAAGAAGGGCTTACGGAGATCGACGGGCTACCAAAATCAACATCATATGATTGGTATAAATGGTTCAAAGAAGGTAGAGAATGCGCTTGAAGGAAAGAGCGCCCTGGTCGATCATCGACCTCAATTGACGATGCTCACATTCAAAAAGTAAAAGAATTAGTGCTTGCAATCCGTCGATTAACTACGATTCACGAAATTGGTGTATGAAAAGGATTAATTAATACAATTTTGAAAGATGTTTTGGGCCTCAAAAGTGTCAAGTCTCGATTGGTACCGAAACTGCTGAATTTTCTCGAAAACCAGCGTCGTGTTGATGTGTGTGAAACAATGCTTTCTGACTATCAGGCGGTTTATAAACGCATTCTTACGGGAGATGAGACTTCGACCCCGAAACATCCTACCAATCGAGTGAATATCGTGCCAAAGGTGAGGCAAGACCGCGTCAAAGTTCATCAAAAATCAAGGTGATGTTGACTGTCTTCTTCGATTTTCGTGGTGTTGTGCATGATGAATTCCTTCCGCTTGGTCAAACTGTCAACAAGGAATACTATTTGAGTGTTATGCGTCGTTTGCGTAAAGCTATTCGTAAAAAGAGGCCGGATAATGCGCCATCTCACACTGCACTGATTCTTCGTGACTTTTTCGCCAAAATTGCAACCAATATCGTTCCGCAACCACCTTATTCACATAGTTTGGCTCCGAGTGACTTCTGGCTATTTCCAAAAATTGAGCCAATTGAAGACACTCAACGTGAATCGGCGCGCGCTCTGAAAGCTATACCGGAAGAAGACGTTTTGGCATGCTTCGAGGACTGGAAAAAGCAGTGGCATAAGTGTATTATATCGGCTGGGGACTGTTTTGAAGGGGATGAAATTGATTACGAAGAATAAATAAAGATTTTTTGACTTATAACAAAATTCCGACTAGTTTTTATCTGTGTCCAAAGAGATATGTCTGTCCATTCATAGATATAACCTAGATACATAGGACTTATTTTTATTTATTTATGTTACTAGTGGGCCCGGCAGACGTTGTCATGCCCAAACTTTTTGAATAGTCTTAAAGTGTATAACCATCGTAAGATTCTCTAGTTAGCTTATCTAAACAATCGGTAGATTTTTGGATTATTTGACTTTTATGACTCTCTAAAAAGACGTATGGACGAACTTGAGTGTTCTTAATTCATTCATGCCCCACGGATTTTGAATGCTTAAACATCGCCCTAACATAAAATATTAGTCTCATCTCTGGAGATTATTCATCGTCGACTAGTGTTATTAATGCAATACATGTGTATGTATATAAGGCCTATATTAAAGGGGCACCTAACAGGTGGGTCAAAAAGTCTTTGGCCTGACATACAAATGGCGATACCAGTTGATTATCCTTATGATTTTTAAATTCTACCATCTTTCAAATGCATCCTGTCAAAATTTCAAGTCAATCTGTTTATAATACAAAAATCATAGATTCAAAGCAATTTTGTGTGTTGATTTATCGTTGTTTTTTGATGGCAATGGCTTGAAAAGTGTTATAAGGAATCTGCACCATCAAAATCAAGTGTTAAATACTGGTACGCTGAGTTTAGACGCGGTCGTACAGACACCGATGATGCTGAACGCTCTGTTCGTCCAAATGAGGCAGTTATGGCAGAAAACGTCCAAAAAGTCGAGCAAATGATACTTTCCAATAGCAAAGTGAAGTTGCAAGAGGTAGCTGATGCCATAAAGTTATCAAAAGGTACAATTTTCACCATAATACACGCACATTTGGGCATGATAAAGCTGTTTTCAAAGTGGGTGCCGCGATTCCTCAAACCAAAAGAAAAACAACAACAAATGAATACTTCCCAGAGAGGACAAAATCAACGAATTTGGGTTCGAATTGCTTCCCCACCCACCGTGTAGTCCAGATCTGGCCCCCAGCGATTACCACCTTTTCTCCCAGCTCAAAAAGATGGTCTGTGGCAAGAGATTTCGCTCTAATGAGGAGGTGATCGCCGAAACTGAAGCGTATTTTGAAGGACTCGGCACATCGGCCTACAACACCGGTATTGAAAAGTTAAAGAAGCGGTGTAATGCTTGTATCTCTGCCAAATGGAACTACTTTGATGAATAAATATGAATTACTGTAGAAAACTGTGTTTTTCTTAGTTAGGCCAAAGACTTATTGACCCACCTGTTATGCATATTTTTCCTCTTTCCACACTAGCACTTTTTTACAGGAACTTATAATTAAAAAAAAATGTATTGCTTACTTACTTGCAAAATTGTTGAGACTCCATAGAAGCCAAAATTGTATTTATACAAAATAAATGTTTTACCAATTGGCACTTGTTACGTATTATATATCATATATTCGACTTTTTAAAAACACAACACTTGCTGCACTCAGAATTACATCAATAACCAAATTACGCACTTTTTATAAATTTGAAACACACAAAAAAAAATACAAAAAAAAACTCTTGCTTTTTTAAGCCTATTGCGCCGCGAGTCTTACAGACTCTGCCTTAGATATAGTTTAATAAAAACACTTAACAATTTTAACTTGCAATTGATTTAATAAACATTCCAAGCACTTTTTCATAACTTTTTACCCGAAAACGCTCCCTTTTTTTTGAGACTTCTGCGGACCACGCACACACACAAATAATTTTAAACAGCTTATTTACCACTTAAACTTTATTTTGCCGTTAATATGCACTTTATTTAATAACAATAATTATATAAACAATTAAAATAATATTTATATTATTTAACACTTGTTGCAATTCGTTAATAAATAAATAAATAACCAAATTGCGCACTTTTTGTAAATTTGAAACACACAAATAAAAATAAAAAAACACTCGCTTTTTTAAGCCTTATGCGCCGCGTGCAGGTCTTACAAACTCTGCCTTTGATAAAATTTAATAAAAACACAACAATTTTTTACTTGCAATTGATTTAATAAACATTTCAAGCACATTTTCACAACTTTCAACCCGAAAACGCGCGCTTTTTTTTTTTTTTTTGAGACTTCTGCGGCCCACGCACACACACAAATAATTTTAAACGGCTGATTTACACTTAAACTTTATTTTGCCGTTAATATGCAAGTTATTTAAAAACACTAATTTTATAAACAATATTAAATACTATTTATATTATTTAACACTTGTTGCAATTCGTTACATAAATAAATTATTAATTTTTACGCGGTTAAATCGAGCCGAGCGCTCTTTTTTCCAAACGTTTATTTACAGGGTTGCCTCAGTAGGCGCACTGCTGCAAGGGCCATTGAGCAAATCCTAGCTCTTATTGGCATTTGAGCTCTTTGGCAACTCTGTCCCGCTCCCAAAAGAGAAGATAGAAAGAGCATATTAATAAAAAACTATTTAAATGAGTCGACCGTAGCATACCCTGCATAGTTTTGTTTTTGGTGCATTGAGATATATGCATGGTATATACTTTTTGTGTACAGTTTATAGGCAACATTAGTACTTAGGCATACTTTGCATTTAATAAGCTCAAATAAATTTAACGATTAGTTTTATATAGCTACAATTAAAATTTTTGACAATATAAAATTTCAGCTAAAACGGTATTTAAAGTTATTTGTGACAAGTTTTAAGTTGCAAGTTAATGATACTCTATTAATTTGATATGGCATTTGTGTCTTGTTACATCCTTCATGCAAATTTGTAATAGACTTGGCACCCTATGGATGAAGGGTATTATAAGTAGGTCAAAAAGACAATTCGGTGATGCGCGCTGCTGTTTTATTAAAATTAATAAGTTTACGCGCTTAAAAGAGTGTTAAAATGTGTAAAATCAGTTAGTGAATATATAAGCCACAAAAGGCATTGTT
>JBAMAX010003117.1:0-20030 GCA_037043745.1 Chymomyza amoena
TAAGCGTTCTTTGGTGCATTAAGTGTGGTAGTACACTACTTATTTAATAGGGATATCTTGATTTTCTGGGTTCTACATCTGGTTGTTTATATTTTACATATATACAATATTTACTTTTTTAATAGGGATATCTCGATTTTTCTGCCAAGCTGCTTAGTAGGGCAATTTTGGCTCTATTTTGTACAAACAATTTTATTTGCGCAAATTGCGCGGGAACTAAGCGTTCTTTGGTGCATTAAGTGTGGTAGTACACTACTTATTTAATAGGGATATCTTGATTTTCTGGGTTCTACATCTGGTTGTTTATATTTTACATATATACAATATTTACTTTTTTAATAGGGATATCTCGATTTTTCTGCCAAGCTGCTTAGTAGGGCAATTTTGGCTCTATTTTGTACAAACAATTTTATTTGCGCAAATTGCGCGGGAACTAAGCGTTCTTTGGTGCATTAAGTGTGGTAGTACACTACTTATTTAATAGGGATATCTTGATTTTCTGGGTTCTACATCTGGTTGTTTATATTTTACATATATACAATATTTACTTTTTTAATAGGGATATCTCGATTTTTCTGCCAAGCTGCTTAGTAGGGCAATTTTGGCTCTATTTTGTACAAACAATTTTATTTGCGCAAATTGCGCGGGAACTAAGCGTTCTTTGGTGCATTAAGTGTGGTAGTACACTACTTATTTAATAGGGATATCTTGATTTTCTGGGTTCTACATCTGGTTGTTTATATTTTACATATATACAATATTTACTTTTTTAATAGGGATATTCTGCCAAGCTGCTTAGTAGGGCAATTTTGGCTCTATTTTGTACAAACAATTTTATTTGCGCAAATTGCGCGGGAACTAAGCGTTCTTTGGTGCATTAAGTGTGGTAGTACACTACTTATTTAATAGGGATATCTTGATTTTCTGGGTTCTACATCTGGTTGTTTATATTTTACATATATACAATATTTACTTTTTTAATAGGGATATCTCGATTTTTCTGCCAAGCTGCTTAGTAGGGCAATTTTGGCTCTATTTTGTACAAACAATTTTATTTGCGCAAATTGCGCGGGAACTAAGCGTTCTTTGGTGCATTAAGTGTGGTAGTACACTACTTATTTAATAGGGATATCTTGATTTTCTGGGTTCTACATCTGGTTGTTTATATTTTACATATATACAATATTTACTTTTTTAATAGGGATATCTCGATTTTTCTGCCAAGCTGCTTAGTAGGGCAATTTTGGCTCTATTTTGTACAAACATTTTTATTTGCGCAAATTGCGCGGGAACTAAGCGTTCTTTGGTGCATTAAGTGTGGTAGTACACTACTTATTTAATAGGGATATCTTGATTTTCTGGGTTCTACATCTGGTTGTTTATATTTTACATATATACAATATTTACTTTTTTAATAGGGATATCTCGATTTTTCTGCCAAGCTGCTTAGTAGGGCAATTTTGGCTCTATTTTGTACAAACAATTTTATTTGCGCAAATTGCGCGGGAACTAAGCGTTCTTTGGTGCATTAAGTGTGGTAGTACACAACTTATTTAATAGGGATATCTTAATTTTCTGGGTTCTACATCTGGTTGTTTATATTTTACATATATACAATATTTACTTTTTTAATAGGGATATCTCGATTTTTCTGCCAAGCTGCTTAGTAGGGCAATTTTGGCTCTATTTTGTACAAACAATTTTATTTGCGCAAATTGCGCGGGAACTAAGCGTTCTTTGGTGCATTAAGTGTGGTAGTACACTAACTTATTTAATAGGGATATCTTAATTTTCTGGGTTCTACATCTGGTTGTTTATATTTTACATATATACAATATTTACTTTTTTAATAGGGATATCTCGATTTTTCTGCCAAGCTGCTTAGTAGGGCAATTTTGGCTCTATTTTGTACAAACAATTTTATTTGCGCAAATTGCGCGGGAACTAAGCGTTCTTTGGTGCATTAAGTGTGGTAGTACACTACTTATTTAATAGGGATATCTTGATTTTCTGGGTTCTACATCTGGTTGTTTATATTTTACATATATACAATATTTACTTTTTTAATAGGGATATCTCGATTTTTCTGCCAAGCTGCTTAGTAGGGCAATTTTGGCTCTATTTTGTACAAACAATTTTATTTGCGCAAATTGCGCGGGAACTAAGCGTTCTTTGGTGCATTAAGTGTGGTAGTACACTACTTATTTAATAGGGATATCTTGATTTTCTGGGTTCTACATCTGGTTGTTTATATTTTACATATATACAATATTTACTTATTTAATAGGGATATCTCGATTTTTCTAACAAATTTGTGCAGTGTTCTTTGGTGCATTAAGTGTGGTAGTACACTAACTTATTTAATAGGGATATCTTAATTTTCTGGGTTCTACATCTGGTTGTTTATATTTTACATATATACAATATTTACTTTTTTAATAGGGATATCTCGATTTTTCTGCCAAGCTGCTTAGTAGGGCAATTTTGGCTCTATTTTGTACAAACAATTTTATTTGCGCAAATTGCGCGGGAACTAAGCGTTCTTTGGTGCATTAAGTGTGGTAGTACACTACTTATTTAATAGGGATATCTTGATTTTCTGGGTTCTACATCTGGTTGTTTATATTTTACATATATACAATATTTACTTTTTTAATAGGGATATCTCGATTTTTCTGCCAAGCTGCTTAGTAGGGCAATTTTGGCTCTATTTTGTACAAACTTTTTTATTTGCGCAAATTGCGCGGGAACTAAGCGTTCTTTGGTGCATTAAGTGTGGTAGTACACTACTTATTTAATAAGGGATATCTTGATTTTCTGGGTTCTACATCTGGTTGTTTATATTTTACATATATACAATATTTACTTTTTTAATAGGGATATCTCGATTTTTCTGCCAAGCTGCTTAGTAGGGCAATTTTGGCTCTATTTTGTACAAACAATTTTATTTGCGCAAATTGCGCGGGAACTAAGCGTTCTTTGGTGCATTAAGTGAGGTAGTACACAACTTTTTAATAGGGATATCTTAATTTTCTGGGTTCTACATCTGGTTGTTTATATTTTACATATATACAATATTTACTTTTTTAATAGGGATATCTCGATTTTTCTGCCAAGCTGCTTAGTAGGGCAATTTTGGCTCTATTTTGTACAAACAATTTTATTTGCGCAAATTGCGCGGGAACTAAGCGTTCTTTGGTGCATTAAGTGTGGTAGTACACTACACTTATGGTTAACTAGGGATATCTTAATTTTCTGGGTTCTACATCTGGTTGTTTATATTTTACATATATACAATATTTACTTTTTTAATAGGGATATCTCGATTTTTCTGCCAAGCTGCTTAGTAGGGCAATTTTGGCTCTATTTTGTACAAACAATTTTATTTGCGCAAATTGCGCGGGAACTAAGCGTTCTTTGGTGCATTAAGTGTGGTAGTACACTAACTTATTTAATAGGGATATCTTGATTTTCTGGGTTCTACATCTGGTTGTTTATATTTTACATATATACAATATTTACTTTTTTAATAGGGATATCTCGATTTTTCTGCCAAGCTGCTTAGTAGGGCAATTTTGGCTCTATTTTGTACAAACAATTTTATTTGCGCAAATTGCGCGGGAACTAAGCGTTCTTTGGTGCATTAAGTGTGGTAGTACACTACTTATTTAATAGGGATATCTTGATTTTCTGGGTTCTACATCTGGTTGTTTATATTTTACATATATACAATATTTACTTTTTTAATAGGGATATCTCGATTTTTCTGCCAAGCTGCTTAGTAGGGCAATTTTGGCTCTATTTTGTACAAACAATTTTATTTGCGCAAATTGCGCGGGAACTAAGCGTTCTTTGGTGCATTAAGTGTGGTAGTACACTACTTATTTAATAGGGATATCTTGATTTTCTGGGTTCTACATCTGGTTGTTTATATTTTACATATATACAATATTTACTTTTTTAATAGGGATATCTCGATTTTTCTGCCAAGCTGCTTAGTAGGGCAATTTTGGCTCTATTTTGTACAAACAATTTTATTTGCGCAAATTGCGCGGGAACTAAGCGTTCTTTGGTGCATTAAGTGTGGTAGTACACAACTTATTTAATAGGGATATCTTAATTTTCTGGGTTCTACATCTGGTTGTTTATATTTTACATATATACAATATTTACTTTTTTAATAGGGATATCTCGATTTTTCTGCCAAGCTGCTTAGTAGGGCAATTTTGGCTCTATTTTGTACAAACAATTTTATTTGCGCAAATTGCGCGGGAACTAAGCGTTCTTTGGTGCATTAAGTGTGGTAGTACACTACTTATTTAATAGGGATATCTTGATTTTCTGGGTTCTACATCTGGTTGTTTATATTTTACATATATACAATATTTACTTTTTTAATAGGGATATCTCGATTTTTCTGCCAAGCTGCTTAGTAGGGCAATTTTGGCTCTATTTTGTACAAACAATTTTATTTGCGCAAATTGCGCGGGAGCTAAGCGTTCTTTGGTGCATTAAGTGTGGTAGTACACTACATTATTTGGATATCTAGGGATATCTTGATTTTCTGGGTTCTACATCTGGTTGTTTATATTTTACATATATACAATATTTACTTTTTTAATAGGGATATCTCGATTTTTCTGCCAAGCTGCTTAGTAGGGCAATTTTGGCTCTATTTTGTACAAACAATTTTATTTGCGCAAATTGCGCGGGAACTAAGCGTTCTTTGGTGCATTAAGTGTGGTAGTACACTAACCTATTTAATAGGGATATCTTAATTTTCTGGGTTCTACATCTGGTTGTTTATATTTTACATATATACAATATTTACTTTTTTAATAGGGATATCTCGATTTTTCTGCCAAGCTGCTTAGTAGGGCAATTTTGGCTCTATTTTGTACAAACAATTTTATTTGCGCAAATTGCGCGGGAACTAAGCGTTCTTTGGTGCATTAAGTGTGGTAGTACACTACTTATTTAATAGGGATATCTTGATTTTCTGGGTTCTACATCTGGTTGTTTATATTTTACATATATACAATATTTACTTTTTTAATAGGGATATCTCGATTTTTCTGCCAAGCTGCTTAGTAGGGCAATTTTGGCTCTATTTTGTACAAACAATTTTATTTGCGCAAATTGCGCGGGAACTAAGCGTTCTTTGGTGCATTAAGTGAGGTAGTACACAACTTATTTAATAGGGATATCTTAATTTTCTGGGTTCTACATCTGGTTGTTTATATTTTACATATATACAATATTTACTTTTTTAATAGGGATATCTCGATTTTTCTGCCAAGCTGCTTAGTAGGGCAATTTTGGCTCTATTTTGTACAAACAATTTTATTTGCGCAAATTGCGCGGGAACTAAGCGTTCTTTGGTGCATTAAGTGTGGTAGTACACAACTTATTTAATAGGGATATCTTAATTTTCTGGGTTCTACATCTGGTTGTTTATATTTTACATATATACAATATTTACTTTTTTAATAGGGATATCTCGATTTTTCTGCCAAGCTGCTTAGTAGGGCAATTTTGGCTCTATTTTGTACAAACAATTTTATTTGCGCAAATTGCGCGGGAACTAAGCGTTCTTTGGTGCATTAAGTGTGGTAGTACACTACTTATTTAATAGGGATATCTTGATTTTCTGGGTTCTACATCTGGTTGTTTATATTTTACATATATACAATATTTACTTTTTTAATAGGGATTTATTCTGCCAAGCTGCTTAGTAGGGCAATTTTGGCTCTATTTTGTACAAACAATTTTATTTGCGCAAATTGCGCGGGAACTAAGCGTTCTTTGGTGCATTAAGTGTGGTAGTACACTACTTATTTAATAGGGATATCTTGATTTTCTGGGTTCTACATCTGGTTGTTTATATTTTACATATATACAATATTTACTTTTTTAATAGGGATATCTCGATTTTTCTGCCAAGCTGCTTAGTAGGGCAATTTTGGCTCTATTTTGTACAAACAATTTTATTTGCGCAAATTGCGCGGGAACTAAGCGTTCTTTGGTGCATTAAGTGTGGTAGTACACTACTTATTTAATAGGGATATCTTGATTTTCTGGGTTCTACATCTGGTTGTTTATATTTTACATATATACAATATTTACTTTTTTAATAGGGATATCTCGATTTTTCTGCCAAGCTGCTTAGTAGGGCAATTTTGGCTCTATTTTGTACAAACAATTTTATTTGCGCAAATTGCGCGGGAACTAAGCGTTCTTTGGTGCATTAAGTGTGGTAGTACACTACTTATTTAATAGGGATATCTTAATTTTCTGGGTTCTACATCTGGTTGTTTATATTTTACATATATACAATATTTACTTTTTTAATAGGGATATCTCGATTTTTCTGCCAAGCTGCTTAGTAGGGCAATTTTGGCTCTATTTTGTACAAACAATTTTATTTGCGCAAATTGCGCGGGAACTAAGCGTTCTTTGGTGCATTAAGTGTGGTAGTACACTACTTATTTAATAGGGATATCTTGATTTTCTGGGTTCTACATCTGGTTGTTTATATTTTACATATATACAATATTTACTTTTTTAATAGGGATATCTCGATTTTTCTGCCAAGCTGCTTAGTAGGGCAATTTTGGCTCTATTTTGTACAAACAATTTTATTTGCGCAAATTGCGCGGGAACTAAGCGTTCTTTGGTGCATTAAGTGTGGTAGTACACTAACTTATTTAATAGGGATATCTTAATTTTCTGGGTTCTACATCTGGTTGTTTATATTTTACATATATACAATATTTACTTTTTTAATAGGGATATCTCGATTTTTCTGCCAAGCTGCTTAGTAGGGCAATTTTGGCTCTATTTTGTACAAACAATTTTATTTGCGCAAATTGCGCGGGAACTAAGCGTTCTTTGGTGCATTAAGTGAGGTAGTACACAACTTTTTAATAGGGATATCTTAATTTTCTGGGTTCTACATCTGGTTGTTTATATTTTACATATATACAATATTTACTTTTTTAATAGGGATATCTCGATTTTTCTGCCAAGCTGCTTAGTAGGGCAATTTTGGCTCTATTTTGTACAAACAATTTTATTTGCGCAAATTGCGCGGGAACTAAGCGTTCTTTGGTGCATTAAGTGTGGTAGTATACTACTTATTTAATAGGGATATCTTGATTTTCTGGGTTCTACATCTGGTTGTTTATATTTTACATATATACAATATTTACTTTTTTAATAGGGATATCTCGATTTTTCTGCCAAGCTGCTTAGTAGGGCAATTTTGGCTCTATTTTGTACAAACAATTTTATTTGCGCAAATTGCGCGGGAACTAAGCGTTCTTTGGTGCATTAAGTGTGGTAGTACACTACTTATTTAATAGGGATATCTTGATTTTCTGGGTTCTACATCTGGTTGTTTATATTTTACATATATACAATATTTACTTTTTTAATAGGGATATCTCGATTTTTCTGCCAAGCTGCTTAGTAGGGCAATTTTGGCTCTATTTTGTACAAACAATTTTATTTGCGCAAATTGCGCGGGAACTAAGCGTTCTTTGGTGCATTAAGTGTGGTAGTACACTACTTATTTAATAGGGATATCTTGATTTTCTGGGTTCTACATCTGGTTGTTTATATTTTACATATATACAATATTTACTTTTTTAATAGGGATATCTCGATTTTTCTGCCAAGCTGCTTAGTAGGGCAATTTTGGCTCTATTTTGTACAATCTATTTTATTTGCGCAAATTGCGCGGGAACTAAGCGTTCTTTGGTGCATTAAGTGTGGTAGTACACTACACTTATAGTGATATCTAGGGATATCTTGATTTTCTGGGTTCTACATCTGGTTGTTTATATTTTACATATATACAATATTTACTTTTTTAATAGGGATATCTCGATTTTTCTGCCAAGCTGCTTAGTAGGGCAATTTTGGCTCTATTTTGTACAAACAATTTTATTTGCGCAAATTGCGCGGGAACTAAGCGTTCTTTGGTGCATTAAGTGAGGTAGTATACTACTTTTTAATAGGGATATCTTAATTTTCTGGGTTCTACATCTGGTTGTTTATATTTTACATATATACAATATTTACTTTTTTAATAGGGATATCTCGATTTTTCTGCCAAGCTGCTTAGTAGGGCAATTTTGGCTCTATTTTGTACAAACAATTTTATTTGCGCAAATTGCGCGGGAACTAAGCGTTCTTTGGTGCATTAAGTGTGGTAGTACACTACTTATTTAATAGGGATATCTTGATTTTCTGGGTTCTACATCTGGTTGTTTATATTTTACATATATACAATATTTACTTTTTTAATAGGGATATCTCGATTTTTCTGCCAAGCTGCTTAGTAGGGCAATTTTGGCTCTATTTTGTACAAACAATTTTATTTGCGCAAATTGCGCGGGAACTAAGCGTTCTTTGGTGCATTAAGTGTGGTAGTACACTACTTATTTAATAGGGATATCTTGATTTTCTGGGTTCTACATCTGGTTGTTTATATTTTACATATATACAATATTTACTTTTTTAATAGGGATATCTCGATTTTTCTGCCAAGCTGCTTAGTAGGGCAATTTTGGCTCTATTTTGTACAAACAATTTTATTTGCGCAAATTGCGCGGGAACTAAAGCGTTCTTTGGTGCATTAAGTGTGGTAGTACACAACTTATTTAATAGGGATATCTTAATTTTCTGGGTTCTACATCTGGTTGTTTATATTTTACATATATACAATATTTACTTTTTTAATAGGGATATCTCGATTTTTCTGCCAAGCTGCTTAGTAGGGCAATTTTGGCTCTATTTTGTACAAACAATTTTATTTGCGCAAATTGCGCGGGAACTAAGCGTTCTTTGGTGCATTAAGTGTGGTAGTACACAACTTATTTAATAGGGATATCTTAATTTTCTGGGTTCTACATCTGGTTGTTTATATTTTACATATATACAATATTTACTTTTTTAATAGGGATATCTCGATTTTTCTGCCAAGCTGCTTAGTAGGGCAATTTTGGCTCTATTTTGTACAAACAATTTTATTTGCGCAAATTGCGCGGGAACTAAGCGTTCTTTGGTGCATTAAGTGTGGTAGTACACTACTTATTTAATAGGGATATCTTGATTTTCTGGGTTCTACATCTGGTTGTTTATATTTTACATATATACAATATTTACTTTTTTAATAGGGATATCTCGATTTTTCTGCCAAGCTGCTTAGTAGGGCAATTTTGGCTCTATTTTGTACAAACAATTTTATTTGCGCAAATTGCGCGGGAACTAAGCGTTCTTTGGTGCATTAAGTGTGGTAGTACACTACTTATTTAATAGGGATATCTTGATTTTCTGGGTTCTACATCTGGTTGTTTATATTTTACATATATACAATATTTACTTTTTTAATAGGGATATCTCGATTTTTCTGCCAAGCTGCTTAGTAGGGCAATTTTGGCTCTATTTTGTACAAACAATTTTATTTGCGCAAATTGCGCGGGAACTAAGCGTTCTTTGGTGCATTAAGTGTGGTAGTACACTACTTATTTAATAGGGATATCTTAATTTTCTGGGTTCTACATCTGGTTGTTTATATTTTACATATATACAATATTTACTTTTTTAATAGGGATATCTCGATTTTTCTGCCAAGCTGCTTAGTAGGGCAATTTTGGCTCTATTTTGTACAAACAATTTTATTTGCGCAAATTGCGCGGGAACTAAGCGTTCTTTGGTGCATTAAGTGAGGTAGTACACAACTTATTTAATAGGGATATCTTAATTTTCTGGGTTCTACATCTGGTTGTTTATATTTTACATATATACAATATTTACTTTTTTAATAGGGATATCTCGATTTTTCTGCCAAGCTGCTTAGTAGGGCAATTTTGGCTCTATTTTGTACAAACAATTTTATTTGCGCAAATTGCGCGGGAACTAAGCGTTCTTTGGTGCATTAAGTGTGGTAGTACACTACTTATTTAATAGGGATATCTTGATTTTCTGGGTTCTACATCTGGTTGTTTATATTTTACATATATACAATATTTACTTTTTTAATAGGGATATCTCGATTTTTCTGCCAAGCTGCTTAGTAGGGCAATTTTGGCTCTATTTTGTACAAACAATTTTATTTGCGCAAATTGCGCGGGAACTAAGCGTTCTTTGGTGCATTAAGTGTGGTAGTACACTACTTATTTAATAGGGATATCTTAATTTTCTGGGTTCTACATCTGGTTGTTTATATTTTACATATATACAATATTTACTTTTTTAATAGGGATATCTCGATTTTTCTGCCAAGCTGCTTAGTAGGGCAATTTTGGCTCTATTTTGTACAAACAATTTTATTTGCGCAAATTGCGCGGGAACTAAGCGTTCTTTGGTGCATTAAGTGTGGTAGTACACTACTTATTTAATAGGGATATCTTGATTTTCTGGGTTCTACATCTGGTTGTTTATATTTTACATATATACAATATTTACTTTTTTAATAGGGATATCTCGATTTTTCTGCCAAGCTGCTTAGTAGGGCAATTTTGGCTCTATTTTGTACAAACAATTTTATTTGCGCAAATTGCGCGGGAACTAAGCGTTCTTTTGTGCATTAAGTGTGGTAGTACACTACTTATTTAATAGGGATATCTTGATTTTCTGGGTTCTACAGCTGGTTGTTTATATTTTACATATATACAATATTTACTTTTTTAATAGGGATATCTCGATTTTTCTGCCAAGCTGCTTAGTAGGGCAATTTTGGCTCTATTTTGTACAAACAATTTTATTTGCGCAAATTGCGCGGGAACTAAGCGTTCTTTGGTGCATTAAGTGTGGTAGTACACTACTTATTTAATAGGGATATCTTGATTTTCTGGTTTCTACATCTGGTTGTTTATATTTTACATATATACAATATTTACTTTTTTAATAGGGATATCTCGATTTTTCTGCCAAGCTGCTTAGTAGGGCAATTTTGGCTCTATTTTGTACAAACAATTTTATTTGCGCAAATTGCGCGGGAACTAAGCGTTCTTTGGTGCATTAAGTGTGGTAGTACACTACTTATTTAATAGGGATATCTTAGTTTTCTGGGTTCTACATCTGGTTGTTTATATTATATATATTCAATATTTACTTATTTAATATGGATATATCGATTTTTCTGCTAAGTAGACAAAATTTGGTTCTACACCTTGCTGTTTTTATTTTAATGTGCTCTCTCCAGCACAGCAGGATTTGGGTCTTTCCTTAACGAGAATAAATCTTTGGAAGATTTGTCGCCGTTAAGCTGGAAGTAGCGATAATGCTCAACTGATTCTGCAAGGCATCAGCAGCCATTTGAACGCTGGATGAAGACGAAACTATGGCAGTTTCGTCATCATATGTTGACGTTATAAGATTTGAACTGCTCGTCGAGCTCGGCATGTACCTTGCGGCACTCCAGCTTTAATGATCTGACTTTGAAAGATCGATTGTAATAAATTTTATGATTTCATAATGAAGAGCAGGAAGGGCAGATTTAAGTTTTTGTAGCAACTCTTCATAATGTCCAAAGACTGCTTGACATCCAAGAACTCTGCCATGTAGTAGCGTCGATGCCCGAAGGAGTCTAAGATGTGCCGCACCACTCGGTGAATTTGGTCAGGTGTGCCATGTTTCACACGAAAACCGAATTGATGCGCTGGGAAAAGGCTCATCATGCTGGAAAATGACAAAACTCTGCTCAAAAACATTATTTCAAAATGTTCGCGAATACCGGCAGCAAGCTAATCGGTCGATAAGACGCAATGGAGATGGGAGGCTGACAGGTTTTTAGAATCATAACAATTTGAGCAGATTTCCACTCGTTTGGGAAATATGCCAGACGCATAATCAATCGCATTGAATTTCTTGGCTAGAGTCTGGCGTGAATTTTATCAAGACCAGGAGCTTTTTTTGAGGTTGAGTGCGTTTATTTGATTTGGTCGCACGGGGCGTACTGGCAGATCCAGTTGAAGCGGTGTAGATAATGCCTCCAAAGTTTCCTGGACCTCAGAGCCTGAGTTCAGATTGAAGGGAGTAAAACGATCCTCCAGGTGATGTGCGAAAGCTTCAGCACGGGCTCGGTCAGAACGACACCAGAGCCCAATGGCGGTTTGAATAGAAGCTCTTTTAATGGCTGTTTTTTTTAAGTACCGAGTCAGACGCCAAAGGATGCGGCTTCCACCATCATTTCGACTCACATTAATAAGAAGAAAATTTATCCTTCTTTGATTAAAGTTATTTAAAGCTTCTTTAAGTCTGTTAGCTCTTCTAGTGACTCGTTTTCACGTATTTATTACAAATTGGAAAGTGGTATATTATAAGAAATAAAACATTCTTTAGACGAGTTTGCGAGTTATTTCCACTTGAATGTGTTACCATATATCCTTGCGATACTTCTACATATTAGGCAGGCTAGATGATTTTCACAGAAGGTGGTCGAGGCCATGGAAGCTCCTTAATTTTGTTCAAGTCCGTGACCAACCAAATCATTTTTAAATGGAATAGATTGTCATTGAAGTATGTTATGATATGGCTCTTTTGCCATTTTCTGGAGTTGGCCGAGTCCATCATAGCAAAAGTAACCCCAAACCATTACAGAACCACCACCATCTTTGATATTAGGCGCAATACATCAAGATTTAAGTCGTTTACCTGCTTGACGACGAACGAACTGGCGCCTTTTATCTCAAAAAATTTTAAATTTTTAATTGTCGGATCACAGCATAAGTTTCTATTAGTCAATTGACTAATTTTCATATTCTGACTGACTATTTTGTCAGATGCCCCTGGGCACAGTTTATAACCGAATCCAAACAACGGTCTCTTGAATTAAAAGAGATCTCTATTCTTCGGAAAATGGCAGGCGCTTTTGTTGGTGTTTCGGCTTTAGCTGATCTCCAAGTCTGTCTTGCAGATCATTTATGAAAGAGGTCTATTTTCGAAGTTATTTGCTGGGTAGAATCCGAGTCCCGGCTCAGAATTGGCCCATCATGCCAGTATTTTGATATATTTGAAGCTATGCACTAAAAAACAAAGTTTTTTCCTTCTTTTGAAGTGTTGGTCTGGTTCCCTAATTAGATCATTTAGTGCCACTCTTCCTTTTAATTTAAGAGTTCAAAAGATCAATTAAATTAGTTTATTATCAAATATCTTAAAATCCTGAAAATTACTCTTTTAAACAACTAAGCCATGCTGCCGTGTAAGTGATTAAACTCTATTTTGGATTTTTTCTAGGGCATCTTTTTTTTTATACCCTGTACCGTATGGTACTAAGGGTATATTAAGTTTGTGCAAGCCGAAAATGTATGTAACATATAGAAGGAGACGTCGGAGACACCCCAAAGTTACCTAATATATGATCAGGGTGAATAGAGAAGTCGATATACCCATGTCCGTCTGTCCGTCCGTGTGAACGCCTAGATCTCAGAGATGGTAAGAGCTAGAGTTACCAAACTTTCACATTAGATCCCATATTATTCCATAGGAGGCAAGTTTATTTTATTTTTTTGATATCGGGTATAAATTATATAGCTCCCATGGGGGTGTTTGAGACGACCTCGACAAAAAAAAGCGTTTTAGATGAATAATTTGTTTGTTTATGCAGATATCGTAACGAAATTTGGTATTCGAAAGTTTTTTATAGTTCCCAATCACTGTACCAAATTTGATCGAAATCGGTTGACTATATCATATAGCTCCCATAGGACCGATCGGCCAAAATAACTTTTTTAAAGAAAAATTCGCTATATTTCGTTGTTTAATAAAGATATCCTAACCAGATTTGGCGTTTGGAAATTTTTTAGACCATTTAAGCAATGTGCCAAATTTGAACAAAATCGGTTGACTATATCATATAGCTCCCATAGGTCCGATCTTCCAAAAAATCGATTTTTTAACAAAATTTGCTGAGTTTCGTTTGTTTGTTAAGATATTGGGACCAAATTTGACATTCGTGAGTGTTTTATAGTTCCTAAGCACTGTACCAAATTTAATCCAAATCGTTTGACTAGATCATATAGCTCCCATAGGACCAATCGGTCCAAAAACACGTTTTTTATACAAAATTCGATGTGTTTTGTTTGTTTGTAAAGATATTTGAAATAAATTTGGCATTCATATCTGTTTTAAGGTATTTAAGCACTGTGTCAAATTTTATTGAAATCGGCTGACTATATCATATAACTCCCATAGGAACGATCGGTCAAAAAAAAAATGTTTGCCTAAAAATTCTTCTGTATTTGGTTTTTGTGAAGAAATCGGACTTTATTACAAGCTAGTTGTACAGGGTATCCTAAAGTCGTCCGCGCCCGACTTTACGTCCGCCATTTTTTAGTTCGATCTTGTTATGATCGATTTTAAAGCTTCTTTGCCAAGTTTTTCGAATACCATTCTAAAATTCGATTCATGAGCAAAAAATAGTAAGCAAAATTTAGAAAAGTATCAGCGACACGAGACTTAAATACACTGAAATAATTTTCGGGGTGGAAATTTTACAATAATTTTTTTTATTTTTAATAATTTTCTAGCACTGAATATTTAGTGTTTTTTGAAACTGTAAAGCTATACAACCCTTTTAATTTTATTTATTGGGTCGTTCACTAAGTAATTTCGATTTTTTAGTGCAATTAAAACACGATTTTTTTATTGTGTGAAACATACCTTTTGCCATCTTTCGGGCTAGAGATTGATTCAATGCTCATAAAATCATTACTCAATTTGCCCAGCTGATCACAATACACTTCAGAAATAATCGTGGTATTGTCGGGCAAAGGCTCAAAATAAACGATCCATTTGAAATCCCACCAAACAAACAACATAACCTGTTTTTGGTGACTATCGGCCTTCGAAGTGGTTTGAGTTGGCTCATCCTTTTTAGACCATGTAAACAACACAATTCACGCGCTTCAAAAATGGATCACTTCTTTGACGTTTGAGAGGCATAAGGGGAACCCATATGTCAAGCCTCGAAATTAATCCTGGACGTTTCATGTGCTTATGAACGGTCACGTTAGACCAATTTAATCTTTCAGCAATCTCTCGAGTTGTTATTCGATGATTTGCATGGACCAACGACTTTATTTTATCCACATTGGCTTTAAGAGGCCTTCCAGGACGTGGTGCATCCTTAAGATCAAAATTTCCGGAACGAAATTTTGCAAACCAATTTTGGCATTGGCGTTCGGTCAACACATCTTCTCCGTACACATCGCATAATTTTCGGCTTGCATGAACTGCTTTTTTGCCCTTTTGATAGCAAAACAAATCTATCTCTTCTCAACCTTCGATAGAACTGGCTGTGCCCGACAGTGTAATATAATACCCTGTACCTTTTTCTCGAAAAAAATGTATTTCTGCATATTACTTTCAAGAACTTTCCTATAAGAACAAAGCCCACAGTGCCTTGCAAAAATACTTCGTCAATTTTTTATACATAGAAAAAACTTGATGTTAAAAATATTAGTTTTTAACCAAAATTTCAAAATCCTTTAAATCTGTCAAAATCTGCGAGAAAATACAGCGTATATTATAGTCGTTATTTATTGACTATAATTGGCGCACTATAGATAAAGGGTATCAATATATATACTATATATATTTGTATCGGATCGTATGTGAATGTATGAAGTATATTTTGCGCATTTGTAAGGTCGGAAAAGTCTCCATTTTAGGATGTAATATGCAAACAACTAAGACAATTTTAAGAAGAAGGTCTGACCACCATATCAATTCTTTACAGGACTCTTCAGTCTTGGCTTTTTTTTTTATTTGATTTTAAATGTTTGTAGGCTTACAATTCTCAAACAGTTAAAACTTCATTAGGATAAGAGCCTCACATTTTTTTTACCCAAATTAATTTTATCTTCATACATTTTCCTTTTAACTATTCTGCTAGATTTTGTTATTAAATTGCTTCGAAAAGTATATTTATTCCAGTAAAAATGTCATTAGGACTTGGCTCATGATTGACTTCTGTTTGCTTCCTTGAAAACTACCAAAGAAATATATCACTATACAAATAAACTGTCTTTGCTTAGCATTTTAAAGATTAAAATATACGAACCACTTGTTTATTTAATAAAATAAATATTTTATAAAAATATATACCTTTTTGCAATCTATGTCATGGTATTTTAAGCAAAATTATATTTTGGAGAAACAAAGTTAATGCTCTTAGAGCTAACAATTTACAATTGAGGCAAATAGACTGCTCACAAGTTCCTGACTAGCTTTGCAGCTCCCTTTGAGAGCAAATTTGAAATGAATATTGACAACACACAGCTTCCACCTTGCAAAACTGTAGGCCAGTGTAAACCTAGCATCACATTAAACGAGTGTGCACATATCTCCACAGGGGGGGCGTGTGCATGACCCAAAGATTTTGACTAAGACTCAGCTTGACATTTCCCATTTTACATCTTTGCAGCATTTCAGTTGCCATTGTTATTGCTGCCCTGGCTGGACCCCAATGGCTCTTTACGGAGGAGAAACTGCCCAATGTGAACTATAATGGCACCGCTTATATGACCAAATATACAAAGTCCAGCCTCTGGATATTGTGCACCACTTTGCCAGGTGAGTAAGCAAAATATTGAGTATAAAAAAGACATCGAAATTTGGATCAGCTAGAGGTCTTGTAAGAAATATAAACCAGAGAGATATAAACCAAAATTGAAATGATGCCGTCAGAAATAATTCTAGACCCCAAGAAAAATTGCTTTCTTATTTTTTTGGTAGTGGATGCAATAACTTTTGGGAGCTGAACCATTTTCAAGATTCCATAAAAAGATCTAACCCAAAAGTGCAGGGTAGTCGCATAACAAATGTTGGATGCTTTCTCAACTTTGTAGAAGTTGTAATAACGATAATATTGGGTCGTTCACTAGGTAATTTAGTTTTTTTTAGTGTAATTTAAACAGGATTTTTTTATTGTGTAAAACATTTTATAAAATTATATATTTTCCATTTTGATTGAATACCTTTTGCTATCTTTCGGGCAAGAGATTAATGCTAATAAAATTTTTGATCCTTGCAGCAAAAAACTGGTCTAAGTGGTTTTTGACGTCCTGAGCAGAGACCCGAATAAGTAATAGTCCGAAGGTGCTAAGTCTGGAGAATATGGAGGGTGTGGTAGCACATCCCATTCAAGCTGCAAAAGCTTTTAGCGAGTCATCAAACTTGTATGAGGTATCGCATTATCCTGGTGGAACACTACACCTTTTCTATTGATCTCCTTTGCTGTTTGAGTGCATCACTCAATTTGTCCAGCTGATCACAATACACTTCAGAATAAATCATGATATTGTCGGGCAAAAGCTTAAAAAAATCGATCCTTCTGAAATCCCACCAAACAAACAACACAATCTTTTTTGGTGACTTTCGGCCTTCGAAGTGGTTTGAACTGGTTCATCCTTTTTAGACCATTATCTCTTGCGCTTTACATTCTTGTAAACAATCCACTTTTCGTAGCTAGTAACAATGCGCCTCAAAAATGTATTACTTCTTTGACGTTTGATAGCAATCACAGTCTTTACTGCGACGAAGCAAATTTCGTTTTGTAAAAACATGAGGAACCCATATGTCAACCTTCGAAATTAATCCTAGACGTTTCATGTGCTTTTGAACGGTCGCGTTAGACAAATTTAATCTTTCAGCAATCTCTCGAGTTGTTATTCGACGATTTGCATCGACCAACTATTTTATTTTATCCACATCGGCTTCCGGACGCCTTTCTGGACGTGATGCATCCTCAAGATTGTAATTGCCGAAACGAAATTTTCCGAACGCCAGTTGGCGTTCGGTCAACATCTTTTCCGTACACATCACATAATTTTTGCTTTGTACGAACTGCATAGTAAAACAGTAAAATATGCTGAAAATGTTGTTTTCGATCTTCCATCTTCGATAGGCCACTATCCAAAAATTGTAACAAAATTTTTTACAAAAAAGCGTTATTATACCAGCTGTTCAAATATATAAAGGTAAAGCGGTTAAGTCTGAAGTTGGCTGCGAAAAAATTCAATAAGATCAGCTGTTGTCATCAAACCGAATTGCTTAGTCAACGACCCAATAGTTTAAAAACTGAAACTTTTATTTAAATTCATAATCTGCATCATATCCCAATTTTATTTCAAAAAACGTTAAGGCCAGTCTGGACTAGTGACTGGCATGAAATACACTCCCATTTTGGCTTGCGTTTGAGAGAATGGCGCAGTGACGTCACAGGCATCGTTTCTGTTGCTGCGCACACAGCTGCATGAGACGTATACGTCCATTAAAGACGTTTCGATCTTGTTGCCTTCAGTAATATTTATATACGTAAGATAGGGCAGTTCCGATCTGATCAATGACCTTTTACGTATTATCCGTTAGCAATTAAGGTTTTTTGATTCAAGCCGATATATAACTTATAAAACCCACCCAGTGGAAATTTGCCACAATTAACAACTTGTTAAGAGGAACATAATAAAAGTAAATCTTTAAAAGCAATTGCGCATCCACAGGGGATCCCTCACCCCTTTAAAGTTCAAAAAATTAGGTGAAAGTTTTTCGTGAGCTCATATATATGTACGGTAAAAAACCTACATCAAGACCAAATCTTGTCCAAACACATTCGATTTAGAAACCAGCTAGTGTCACCCTGACACTATAATCCCTTTCGTTAAACAAATAATCAATGGAAACTTTGCCGCTCTTTATACCCTGTACCGTATGGTACTAAGGGTATATTAAGTTTGTGCAAGCCGAAAATGTATGTAACATATAGAAGGAGACGTCGGAGACATCCCAAAGTTACCTAAAATATGATCAGGGTGAATAGAGAAGTCGATATACCCATGTCCGTCTGTCCGTCTGTCCGTCCGTCCGTCTGTCCGTCCGTCCGTCCGTCCGTCCGTGTGAACGCCTAGATCTCAGAGATGGTAAGAGCTAGAGTTACCAAACTTTCACATTAGATCCCATATTATTCCATAGGAGGCAAGTTTATTTTATTTTTTTGATATCGGGGTTAAATTATATAGCTCCCATAGGGGTGTTTGAGACGACCTCGACAAAAAAAAAGCGTTTTAGATGAATAATTCGTTTGTTTATAAAGATATCGTAACCAAATTTGGTATTCGAAAGTTTTTTATAGTTCCCAATCACTCTACCAAATTTGATCAAAATCGGTTGACTATATCATATAGCTCCCATAGGACCGATCGGCCAAAATAACTTTTTTAAAGAAAAGTTCGCTATATTTCGTTTTTTAATTAAGATATCGTAACCAGATTTGGCGTTTGGAAATTTTTTAGACCACTTATAGTCCGGTCAATTTAGACAATTGAAATACAGAAAATTCCCGGAAAGCTAAATCTTTGCATATGCCTTAGTTTTACCATGACGAACAAAGTGTCAAAAGTCCCCATCGATCCCATGTGAGCTAAAAAAGTTATTCGGGGTCAAAGGTCAAAATTTTTGGTTTTTTGGATTTTTCTCTAAAACCGTAAGTTTTATCAAAAAAGTATTCAGAACAATATTGTAGATCCTCAAATTCTCTATAAAAATGGTCTCCATGATTTTTTTCTAAGACCTACCATTCCCGAGATATTGCGCTTGTAAGAATAATGCTATACAGTGTGCCACTAAAGTCATGGTACAGCAGGCGATTTTACACTTAAATGCGAATTCCTCCCATATTGTTTAAATTTTCCAAAAACTAATGATGAGGTTTTCTTAAATATATATTTTTAAACAATTAACAAAAATAATAACAACAATTTACTAACAAGTTTCCTTAAATTTAAAAAAAATTTAAAAAATGTCATTAATTCAGAGCCACAAAAGTCTTAGACGGAATACCGAATTTACGTTGTTACAGCTGGTTTGTTTTGATTTTTGTAACGGGACTTTTTTGTATATGCTTTGCTTTACTTTTGTTTGCACGTGTGGGAATTTTCCGCTGCCAAAATGTGCATTATTAACTGCAATCGTCCGCGCCCGACTTTACGTCCGCCATTTTTTATTTCTGACCTATTCTTCCT
>JBAMAX010003118.1:0-17222 GCA_037043745.1 Chymomyza amoena
AAAACACAACAATTTTTTATTTTTTTTTTTTTTAATAAACATTTCAAGCACATTTTCACAACTTTCAACCCGAAAACGCGCGTTTTTTTTTTTTTTTTTTGAGACTTCTGCGGCCCACGCACACACACACACAAATAATTTTTAAACGGCTGATTTACATTTAAACTTTATTTTGCCGTTAATATGCAAGTTATTTAATAACACTAGTTTTATAAACAATATTAAATACTATTTATATTATTTAACACTTGTTGCAATTCGTTAATAAATAAATTATTAATTTTTACGCGGTTAAATCGAGCCGAGCGCTCTTTTTTTTCCAAACGTTTATTTACAGGGTTGCCTCATAGGCGCACTGCTGCAAGGGCCATTGAGCAAATCCTAGCTCTTATTGGCATTTGAGCCTTTGGCAACTCTGTCCCGCTCCCAAAAGAGAAGATAGAAAGAGCATATTAATACAAAACTATTTAAATGAGTCGACCGTAGCATACCCTGCATAGTTTTGTTTTTGGTGCATTTAGATATATGCATGGTATATACTTTTTGTTTACAGTTTATAGGCAACATTAGTACTTAGGCATACTTTGCATTTAATAAGCTCAAATAAATTTAACAATTAGTTTTATATAGCTACAATTAAAATTTTTGACAATATAAAATTTCAGCTAAAACGGTATTTAAAGTTATTTGTGACAAGTTTTAAGTTGCAAGTTAATGATACTCTATTAATTTGATATGGCATTTGTGTCTTGTTACATCCTTCATGCAAATTTGTAATAGACTTTGCACCCTATGGATGAAGGGTATTATAAGTAGGTCAAAAAGACAACTCGGTGATGCGCGCTGCTGTTTTATTAAAATTAATAAGTTTACGCGCTTAAAAGAGTGTTAAAATGTGTAAAATCAGTTAGTGAATATATAAGCCACAAAAGGCATTGTTACCTATAAGCGCAATCGTTTTAATAATTATTATTTAAAGAAAATAAAAAAATGCCGATCGTGACTGCCGTTACTGTGCGTGGGTGTGAGTGTAAGAGTGCGTGCAAAAATATGTTTTTTTTTCTTGTTTTTTTTTTTTGTGCAATGAGAGTAAAAAGTGCAAGTGTATGTGTGCGCATGCGCGTACAGAGCGATTGCGCTCTTTGGTTTCTTTTTGATCCTATTTTTCTATTCTACTATAACAACAAATGGAATTAGTGTAAGCAGCGCGGTTACTGTGCGTTGGTGCGAGTGTGAGAGAGTGCGCGCAAAAATAAGTTTTTTCTTGCTTTTTTTTTTGTGCAATAAGAGTAAAAAGTGCAAGTGTTTGTGTGCGTATAGAGCAAAGATTGCGCTCTTTGGTTTCTTCTTGATCCTATTTTTATATTAGTATAAGCAGCGCGGCTTATTAGTTGCCTTTTTGAAAAATATGAAGTAGTTTGTCTCGCTTCTTTGTGTTTTAATTTAACGCATTTTCATGTGAGTGCAAACAGTGCAATTTATTTAATTTGCGCTGTAATCAAAAAAAAAAAACAATTAAATAATAATTTTTTATAAAAAACTGATGTTGCATTGCTTTTGTTATTAATCATCAAATTTAGCTATTTAAATTATAAATTTATGTTTCTAACAATATACTATTTGAAAAAAAAGTAACTATAGTTAAGATTGGTAAACATAACATGGTCAGTGTTCAAAATAAGATATAAAATCTATAAAAAATTATATTTTTTATAAGATTTTCTTTGAAACTAAAGCACATTCAGCTTAGTTTCTTTATTTGTTGTAAATTATTTAATTAATCTCTCACTTCGACAATAAGTAAATTTATTAGAAAAAGATATTTTAACACGGCTCAACTCCATCGAGTAATATTTATTATTTTTAAACGCAGCTTTCCTTAATAAACATTTTAAAAACAAATTTTTTAATAATTTTAAAATTATTTTTGGTTTTTTTAATAATTTTATTTAATGAATTTTATGTAAAATTTACTAAAACGAAGAACTTGTTCAAAATATTAACACAGAATAAAATCTGCTGGCTGTAAAAACAATTTCTTCATTCAGCTTGGTTTAAAATAATTTTTTAATTTAGCTTATTATTTGTACAAATTTTAATCGATGTTTATACACTGTACCGTATGGTACAAAGGGTATATTAAGTTTGTGCAAGCCGAAAAAGTATGTAACATATAGAAGGAGACGTTGGAGACACCCGAAAATTACCTAAAATATGATCAGTGTGAATAGAGAAGTCGATATACCCATGTTCGTCTGTCCGTCCGTCTGTCCGTCTGTCCTTCTGTCCGTCCGTCTATTTAAACGCCTAGATCTCAGAGATGGTAAGAGCTAACTTTCACATTAGATTCCATATTATTCCATAGGAGACAAGTTTATTTTATTTTTTTGATATCGGGGATAAATTATATAGCTCCCATATGGGTGTTTGAGACGACCTCGACAAAAAAAAGTTTTAGATGGATAATTCGGTTGTTCATGAAGAAATCGTAACCAAATTCGGTATTCAAAAGTTTTTTATGGTTCCCAAGCGCTGTACCAAATATCATTGAAATCGGTTGACTATATCATATAGCTCCCATAGGTCCGATCTTCCAAAAAATCGATTTTTGAACAAAATTTGTTGTGTTTCGTTTGTTTGTTAAGATATTGGGACCAAATTTGACATTCGTAAGTTTTTTATAGCTCCTAAGCACTGTATTAAATTTAATCCAAATCGATTGACTAGATCATATAGCTCCCATAGGACCAATCGGTCCAAAAACACGTTTTTTATACAAAATTCGATGTGTTTCGTTTGTTTGTAAAGATTTTTGAACTAAGTTCGGCATTCCGATCTTTTTAAGGTATTTAAGAACTGTGCCAAATTTAATTGAAATCGGTTGACTATATCATATAGCTCCCATAGGAACGAACGGTAAAAAAAAATTTTTGCCTAAAAATTCTTTTGTTTTTGGTTTTTTGTGAAGGAACCGGATTTTATTGCAAGCTAGTGGTACAGGGTATCCTAAAGTCGTCCGCGCCCGACTTTACGTACGCCCTTTTTTAAATTCATTTACTGACTAATTACAAAACATTTATATACATAGAATTTAGCTTTACAAATAAGTTATTTATGCTCTAACAAAATACTGAGCGTAAAGAATTTTACTCTCTGATTCTTTTTCAAAAATATTTGAAGGAATGGTCAACTTGGTCTTACTCTATCCGTGTATTCGTGTTAGTCCTTTAGGGAGCAACCGGTTAGCACATTTGAACAGGTTATTTTATCCAACTTTTTTACTGCTGGCGCCATCTATTTTAAAATGCGACATCTACATGCCAATTGGCCAAAAATGGGCAGCACGTTTGCTCACAAAATAATTTGCAATAAGTTTTGTTGCAGCGTTTATTGCGATTCTGCTTAATGACCTTAATCAACAATTGGAAATAAACCAAAAGTCATCTGGAAAACTTGTTAAAATACCTACATCACTATTCTACATATATTCTCAGAGAGAAAACATATCTTCCCATTCGATTTACCTCATGCACGTGTATTGTTTTTTTCGAGAAATTAATAATTGGTTTACGCTTTTAATTTATGAGTAATATTTATACTATTCGAATTTTTTGATTTTTCTTTTTCCCACTAGAATCATTTCTAAAAATTCCATTCTCTAGTACTTATATGCCTCCAATATATTGGCATTGAAATTTTTACAAAACGAGCTGTAAAACTCTGACGTGTTCAAAATTGTTTTCCCCCTGGGAAACACCACACCCAACACCCGTGTAACCCCCTTAACAGCTATACGTCCGACTCACCTGGCACGCGCTTACTTATAATCCATAATCGTAACCGGTTATAGGCTCTTTACCCAGTTCTGGCTCTACCCCAACAGAGATTTGCGTAACCCCAGCGCAAAAGCTGCTCCATTGATTTATGTTACTCGAAAAGCCGTCAAAGGTGTTGCTTGCAATATTGGATTGTAGAAGCGTGGGCTGCTGTGGTTGCACCAAATTGTATCCTGTCTTAATTGTGTTATTGTTGCTTTTTTCGTCATTTCCGTTTGGGGCAACATTGTCACACTGAACCACAACGAAATTGAAATCTTGGAATAGCTTGGAGTTTCCATATATGTTCGTTTTTTTTACTTTTACGATTATTAAATTAGCTTTGACTTGGGTCTAGACTTGCATACTAATGGATATGCTTGGATGTGCTGAGCTTGAGCCAGGTTCAGAGTAGGCCAGCTATGTTGGAGTACGTGCAGCTGGTCCGCTTTACCGGCACGAGATACGCACGTTGCCGTTTCCCAACTGCCGCCAGCCGTTGCCGCCTCAAATCTGCGAGGGTAGGCTGGATAAATCATGGTACTGTCTTCCGAAAGAGCAATATAGGTACTTTGCACAAAAGAGTTTTAAAGAAATTAATCAAAAAAGATGATAATATGTATTATTTACAAATCTCTTTCCACGAATAGATTTTGGAACTAGAGCTGTAAGAGATGCATCAAAAAAAGATGAGAATATGTACTATTTAAAAATTTTTTTCCATGATTAGATCTTCCTTTAAGCAATACTAAAATATTCCCAATATTTCTCAAACATCTTAAAAGAAACATCATCTGGGCCATTTTTGCTTTTCATATTTCTATTCATATCTATACAACATATACTTGTTATCCAATGTAAAGCTTAGTTTCATCTAAAATTAAAATAAAAAAAAATAAATTTCCGCCAAATTCTAGGCTTATTCGAGTAGTTCTAAGCCCACCCTCGTATTACGTGCCATATAAAAAAAAGTATTTTCGCCTGAGTTACGGGTGAATCACCTGACACTCTACATGTCTGGCCAGTTCCAGTCTTCATTATAATAATTGCTGTTAGTTTGATTTGTTTTTATTTTCATTGTCATTGTATTTATTTTTTGTGATTTTTTATTTCCTTTATAATTCAATATATATAAGCTTTGCAACGGGGTTTTTCCCACGCCCCATGCCATAACCAAATGCAGCAGATCTTGAAAACGTGCGACAGATTTATAAGATACTAGACGTACTAGCTACAAAAAGTCACACTATAAAACCTAAACCTATTTGCATATAAAGCAATTCTTGGGCAAGGTAAGTAATGAAAACGGTTAAGAATTCTTCAGTTTATCGTTATTGGGTGTCTTTTAAAGGTCTTCTTTTAGTTAGGTGTAGCCGTCAACTATCTGAGTAATGCAGCAGAGTATGCGTGAATACAATTCCGAATATTACGAAAATACGTTAAGAAAGCTAAATATAAGAATAGAATAAAAATATCTTAACTCTTAAGGCCTACGAAAATAAAAAAGTTAAAGATTTGTTATTAACTTGTTGGTATATACATCCGAGCTCTGAAGCTTTAAAAGAATTATAAAGTATTATCAACCAATATTAACGTTCGGATGTGAGGCGTGGACTCTAAGGAAATCAGACATAGGCTGCCTAGAGAGGACAGAGGGAACATTTTTACGAAGAATTCTTGGTCTGATAAAGATAGACGCTTATATCACTAGTTTACAGCAAAATGAATCATCAATATGTTTTAATCGTTTCCGTAGTAAAATGACACACTAAAACTAAAAAGGAGTTTATGGAACGGATTTCGAGATATTTGATGAGCACAACTTTTTGAAAAAAAAAAGTGTCTACTTTAATGCAATTAACTATAGTTGTAGTAAACTGATTTTGATAATTTTTTAAATAGGTCTTCATAAAAAAGTGTTTTTAGATTAATTTTGGGTCGAGAAACACTTAAATGACAGACCTTTGTTTTCTTAAGCACCGTTCTTGAGATACTTTCGAAAAACATGTTTTTGGCCATTTTTCAGTTATTCGTCAATATCTTGTAAAGAAAATTTTGGTAATCGACGGATTGCAAGCACTAATTCTTGTACTTTTTGGATGTGAGCATCGTCAATTGAGGTCGATGGTCGACCAGGGCGCTCTTCGTCTTCAATGCGTTCTCTACCTTCTTTGAAACATTTATACCAATCATATGATGTTGATTTTGGTAGAACTCGATCTCCGTAAGTCTTCTTTAACATTTTCAACGTTTATGAAGCATTTATTCCATTCAGGAAACAAAATTTGATCGCACTTCTTTGTTGAATACCCCCGTAATTAAAATCGAAAAATTCCGATTAGTTTTTGGACACAGGAGAACTCTTTCCTTTTTCATATATTATTTAGTTTATTTTTTGTTTGCCATAAACAATATAATAGTTACAAATTTTATTTCTTTTTTATTTCTGCTAAGAATTCACAGCGAGCTGAAGCTTATACTGTCCCAAATGGAAAATAATTTGACGCGTTTGTTGTCAAAAATTTATTAAATAGTTGTTTTTATATTTATTAAGTTTTTGTTTGTTTCAGATTATAAATATAGATTTTGATAATTGTAGCCATATTGTGGGATAATCAAAATCTTCTAAAAGAAACATAATTTTAGTAGGTACTTAATTTTGTTTCTCAATCTCTTCTCATATAAAGTACAGTATTAAAAACCCTACGAAAATAGTCCTTTAACGAAAACAAATAAATTCAACTTATTTTTCTTAGCACAACTTTCTGCCAATTCACTTCTTTTTTTTCGAATATTTATTTTATTGGCAATCAACCGATAAGTCTAAAGGTTATGATCGATCCAACATTTATAATAAAAAATGTAGTATTACAATGTTTTAGAACAATGAAAAATATTTAAAAGTACTGGTAAAATGTTATTTGCAAAAAACCGATTTTTGTGACCTTTGATCTTAAATATCTGGAGACAGGGTCATGATACTCATTGGTACTTTTAAAATTCATCTTATAATGTCAAAATCATTATTCATGTCCAGTTTGAACTTATTATCTATCAATTCCAAAGAGTTATGCTTTTGTGAAATTTTTCTATGACTGTTTACTATGGCGAAAATGCGAGGTGCCACCACAAAAATAAGCATAACTTCTACACTTCTAAGAGTTACCGCATTTTCATTTTTGCGTCTTTTTCAGCGAATTCCACGCATAAAATCACATTCACACTTTTTTTCAAAAGTTGTAGATCACTTTTCAATTTTAAAATTAAAAATAAAAATGATAAAAATATAAAAAAAAAAAAATCTTAGAAATAAAAAAAATATTTTCTTGTTAAATTTAATATTTTATATGTCATGGTAAAAAAAATTCGTGTCAATATCTTTATTCGTTTAGAAGATATGGCTTATCAAAATATAGTCTAAAAATAAAAAACTCGATATTCAGTTATCGATAACTCGATAAATAATCGGAATTTTGCAATAAAATCGTGCGTGGTTACTATTGACCAGCAGCTCTACCAACTGTGTAAAAATCATCAAAATCGGAGAAGGTCGCCAAAAAAGTGGCCCGCTTCACCTATTGTCGCCGATAAGAAAGCCAGTTACGTCACAGAGTCAACTATGTATAGCGCACCTGCGCTTTGCGTAACCTCTTTTAGTTGTTTCATATGCATTTTTTGATAAGGCATACAAAATAAATAAAAATTTTTAAAATTGTGCTTATAATTCACAACACGTTTACACATGTTTCTAATCATATAATGTCGATTCTTTTAGCTTTCTATTGTATTTTGCTTCTTGTAGTGGTTTTTTGTTAAGAAATTGATATTGATGAGGCGCCACGCCTCTTACTGTCAAATATTAAAAGTTTGTTTGTTTTTAGAATAATTATTTATTGGCAGTCAATCCAGTATTGATACAAAAGTATATAACTATAAGTTTATTTACTTTCTTAATAGGGATATCTTAATTTTTTGCTGGGGCTGAATGCATTGCTGATATGTTAAATATATACAATATTTACTTATTTAATAGGGATATCTCGATTTTTCTGCCAAGCTGCTTAGTAGGGCAATTTTGGCTCTATTTTGTACAAACAATTTTATTTGCGCAAATTGCGCGGGAACTAAGCGTTCTTTGGTGCATTAAGTGTGGTAGTACACTACCTATTTAATAGGGATATCTTCATTTTCTGGGTTCTACATCTGGTTGTTTATATTTTACATGTATACAATATTTACCTATTTAATAGGGATATCTTGATTTTTCTGCCAAGCTGCTTAGTATGGCAATTTTGGATCTATTTTGTACAAACAATTTTATTTGCGCAAATTGCGCGGGAACTAAGCGTTCTTTGGTGCATTAAGTGTGGTAATACACTACTTATTTAATAGGGATATCTTAATTTTCTGGGTTCTACATCTGGTTGTTTATATTTTACATGTATACAATATTTACCTATTTAATAGGGATATCTTGATTTTTCTGCCAAGCTGCTTAGTATGGCAATTTTGGATCTATTTTGTACAAACAAATTGCGCGGGAACTAAGCGTTCTTTGGTGCATTAAGTGTGGTAGTACACAACTTTTTAATAGGGATATCTTAATTTTCTGAGTTCTACATCTCGATTTTTCCGCTAAGTAGACAAAATTTGCTGTTTTCATTTTAATGTGCTTTCTCCAGCACAGCAGGACTTGGGTCTTTCCTTAACGAAAATAAATCTTTGGAAGATTTGTCACCGTTAAGCTAGACGTAGCGATAATGCTCAACTGATTCTGTGAGGCATCAGCAGCCATTTGAACGCTGGAGGACGTTATAAGATTTGAACTGCTCGTCGAGCAGGGCACGTCCATAGCAAGAACGTTAGCTTGCGGCACTCCAGCTTTAATGATCCGACTTTGAAAGATCGATTGTCAAGAAATAATTTTATGATTTCATAATGGGGAGCAGGAAGGGCAGATTTAAGTATTTGTAGCAACTCTTCATAATGTCCAAAGACTGCTTGACATCCAAGAACTCTGCCATGTAGTTGCGTCGATGCTCGAAGGAGTCTAAGATGTGCCGCACCACTCGGTGAATTTGGTCAGGTGTGCCATGTTTCGCACGAAAACCGAACTGGTGCGCTGGGACAAGGCTCGTCACGCTGAAAAATTACATAACTCTGCTCAAAAAGATTATTTCAGAATGTTCGCGAATACCGGCAGCAAGCTAATCGGTTGATAAGACGCAATGGAGATGGGAGGCTGACCGGTTTTTAGAATCATAACAATTTGAGCAGATTTCCACTCGTTTGGGAAATATGCCAGACGCATAATCAATCGCATTGAAATTCTTGGCTAGAGCCTGGCGTAAATTTTATCAAGACCAGGAGCTTTTTTTGGGGTTGAGTGCCTTTATTTCATTTGGTCCACGGGGCGTACTGGCAGATCCAGTTGAAGCGTTGTAAACAATGCCTCCAAAGTTTCCAGGACCTCAGAGCCTGAGTTCAGATTGAAGGGAGTAAAACGATCCGCCAGGTGATGAGCGAAAGCTTCAGCACGGGCTCGGTCAGAACGACACCAGAGCCCATTGGCGGTTTGAATAGGAGCGCTTTTAATGGCTGATTTTTTTAAGTACCGAGTCAGACGCCAAAGGCTGCGGCTTCCACCATCATTTCGACTCACATTCGACTCACATTCTTTGATTAAAGTTATTTAAAGCTTCTTTAAGTCTGTTAGCTCTTCTAGTGACTCGTTTTCACGTATTTATTACAAATTGGAAAGTGGTATATTATAAGAAATAAAACATTCTTTAGACGAGTTTGCGAGTTATTTCCACTTGAATGTGTTACCATATATCCTTGCGATACTTCTAGATGATTTTCACAGAAGGTGGTCGAGCCCATGGAAGCTCCTTAATTTTGTTCAAGTCCGTGACCAACCAAATCATTTTTAAATGGAATAGATTGTCATTGAAGTATGTTATGATATGACTCTTATGCCATTTTCTAGAGTTGGACGATTCCATCATAGCAAAAGTAACCCCAAACCATTACAGAACCACAACCATCTTTGATATTAGGCGCAATACATCAAGATTTAAGTCGTTTGACTGCATGATGACGATGATGATGGGCGCCTTTTATCCCAAAAAAATTTAAATTTTTAATTGTCGGATCATAGCATAAGTTTCTATTAGTCAATTGACTAATTTTCATATTCTGACTGACTATTTTGTCAGATGCCTCTGGGCACAGTTTATAACCGAATCCAAACAACGGTCTCTTGAATTAAAAGAGATCTCTATTCTTCGGAAAATGGCAGTCGCTTTTGTTGGTGTTTACGCTACGCACTAAAAAAACAAAGTTTTTTCCTTCTTTTGAAGTGTTGGTCTGGTTCCCTAATTAGATCATTTAGTGCCACTCTTCCTTTTAATTTAAGAGTTCAAAAGATCAATTAAATAAGTTTATTCTCAAATATCTTAAAATCCTGAAAATGACTCTTTTAAACAACTAAGCCATGCTGCCCTGTAAGTGATTAAACTCTATTTTGGATTTTTTCTGGGGTATCTTTTTTAAGTTCGATCTTGTTACGGTCGATTTTAAAGCTTCTTTGCCAAGTTTTTCGAATACCATTCTAAAATTCGATTCATGAGCAAAAAATAGTAAGTAAAATTTAGAAAAGTATCAGCGACACGAGACTTAAATACACTGAAATAATTTTCGGGGTGGAAATTTAACAATAATTTTTTTATTTTTAATTAATTAATTTAATTTTTAATAATTTTCAAGCACTGAATATTTAGAGTTTTTTGAAACTGTAAAGCTATACAACCCTTTTAATTTTATTTATTGGGTCGTTCACTAAGTAATTTCGATATTTTAGTGCAATTAAAACACGATTTTTTTATTGTGTGAAACATTTTATGAAATTATTTATTCTCCATTTTGATCCAATACGTTTTGCCATCTTTCGGGCAAGAGATTGATTCAATGCTCATAAAATCATTACTCAATTTGCCCAGCTGATCACAATACACTTCAGAAATAATCGTGGTATTGTCGGGCAAAGGCTCAAAATAAACGATCCATTTGAAATCCCACCAAACAAACAACATAACCTGTTTTTGGTGACTATCGGCCTTCGAAGTGGTTTGAGCTGGCTCATCCTTTTTAGAACATGATCTCTTGCGCTTTACATTCTTGTAAACAACCCAATTCACGCGCTTCAAAAATGGATCACTTCTTTGACGTTTGAAAGGCATATGAGGAACCCATATGTCAAGCCTCGAAATTAATCCTGGACGTTTCATGTGCTTATGAACGGTCACGTTAGACCAATTTAATCTTTCAGCAATCTCTCGAGTTGTTATTCGACGATTTGCATCGACCAACTACTTTATTTTATCCACATCGGCTTCCGGAGGCCTGTCTGGACGTGATGCATCCTCAAGATTGTAATTGCCGGAACGAAATTTTCGGAACGCCAGCTGGCGTTCGGTCAACACATCTTCTCCGTACACATCACATAATTTTTGCTTTGTACGAACTACATTTTGATAGTAAAACAGTAAAATATGCCGAAAATATTGTTTTCGATCTTCCATCTTCGATAGGCAACTATCCAAAAATTGTAACAAAATTTTTTACAAAAAAGCGTTTTTATACCAAATTGCCGGAACGAAATTTTGCAAACCAATTTTGGCATTGGCGCTCGGTCAACACATCTTCTCCGTACACATCTCATAATTTTCGGCTTGCATGAACTGCTTTTTTACCCTTTTGATTGCAAAACAAATCTATCTCTTCTCTATATTCGATAGAACAGGCGGTGCCCGACAGTGTAATATAATACTCTGTACCTTTTCTCGAAAAAAAATGTATTTCAGCATATTACTTTCAAGAACTTTCCTATAAGAACAAAGCCCACAGTGCCTTGCAAAAATATTCGTCAATTTTTTATACATAGAAAAAACTTGATGTTAAAAATATTCGTTTTGAAAAAAAAAAATTTTCAAAATGCTTTAAATCTGTCAAAATCTGCGAGATTATACAACGTATATTATAGTCGTTATTTATTGACTATAATTGGCGTACTATAAATAAAGGGTATCAATATATATACTATATATATTTGTATCGGATCGTATGTGTATGTATGAAGTATATTTTGCGCATTTGTAAGGTCGGAAAAGTCTCCATTTTAGGATGTAATATGCAGACAACTAAGACAATTTTAAGAAGAAGGTCTGACCACCATATCAATTCTTTACAGGACTCTTCAGTCTTGGCTTTTTTTTTTATTTGATTTTAAATGTTTGTAGGCTTACAATTCTCAAACAGTTAAAACTTCATTAGGATAAGAGCCTCACATTTTTTTCTCCCAAATTAATTTTATCTTCATACAATAACCTTTTAACTATTCTGCTAGATTTTGTTATTAAATTGCTTCGAAAAGTATATTTATTCCAGTAAAAATGTCATTAGGACTTGGCTCATGATTGACTTCTGTTTGCTTCCTTGAAAACTACCAAAGAAATATATCACTATACAAATAAACTGTCTTTGCTTAGCATTTTAAGGATTAAAATATTCGAACCACTTGTTTATTTAATAAAATAAATATTTTATAAAAATATATACCTTTTTGCAATCTATGTCATGGTATTTTAAGCAAAATTATATTTTGGAGAAACAAAGTTAATGCTCTAAGAGCTAACAATTTACAATTGAGGCAAATAGACTGCTCACAAGTTCCTGACTAGCTTTGCAGCTCCCTTTGAGAGCAAATTTGAAATGAATATTGACAACACACAGCTTCCACCTTGCAAAACTGTAGGCCAGTGTAAACCTAGCATCACATTAAACGAGTGTGCACATATCTCCACAGGGGGGGCGTGTGCATGACCCAAAGATTTTGACTAAGACTCAGCTTGACATTTCGCATTTTACATCTTTGCAGCATTTCAGTTGCCATTGTTATTGCTGCCCTGGCTGGACCCCAATGGCTCTTCACGGAGGAGAAGCTGCCCAATGTGAACTATAATGGCACCGCCAATTTCAATGCACTGGACGATGGAGCCTATGTGACCAAATATACAAAGTCCAGCCTCTGGATATTGTGCACCACTTTGCCAGGTGAGTAACCAAAATATTGAGTATAAAAAAAGACATCGAAATTTGCAACAGCTAGAGGTCTTGTAAGAAATATAAACCAGAGAGATATAAACCAAAATTAAAATGATGCCGTCAGAAAGATTTCTAGACCTCAAGAAAAATTGCTTTCTTATTTTTTTTTGGTAGTGGATGCAATAACTTTTGGGCGCTCAATCATTTTCAAGATTCCATGAAAAGATCTAACCCAAAAGTGCAGGGTCATCGTATAACAGATGTTGGATGCTTTCTTAACTTTGTAGAAGTTGTGAAGGGAACATGACTTGACTCCTGTTATTGTGAAAATGCAGAAGTCTCGATAATATTGGGTCTTTCACTAAGTAATTTTGTTTTTTTTTAGTGTAATTTAAACAGGATATTATCCATTTTGATTGAATACCTTTTGCCATATTTCGGGCAAGAGATTGATGCTAATAAAATTTTTGATCCTTGCAGCAAAAAACTGGTCTAAGTGGTTTTTGACGTCCTGATTTGAGGTAAAGGTTTTACCAGCCAAAAAAATTTGCAGAGACCCGAACAAGTAATAGTCCGAAGGTGCTAAGTCTGGAGAATATGGAGGGTGTGGTAGCACATCCCATTCAAGCTGCAAAAGCTTGTAGCGAGTCATCAAACTTGTATGAGGTATCGCATTATCCTGGTGGAACACTACACCTTTTCTATTGATCTCCTCTGCTGTTTGAGTGCATCACTCAATTTGTCCAGCTGATCACAATACACTTCAGAATTAATCATGATATTGTCGTGCAAAAGCTCAAAATAATCGATCCTTCTGAAATCTCACCAAACAAACAACACAACCTTTTTTGGTGACTTTCGGCCTTCGAAGTGGTTTGAGCTGGCTCATCCTTTTTAGACCATGATCCCTTGCGCTTTAAATTCTTGTAAACAACCCACTTTTCGTAGCTAGTAACAATGCGCCTCAAAAATGTATCACTTCTTTGACGTTTGATAGCAAATCACAGTTTTTAATGCGACGCAGCAAATTTCGTTTTGAAAAAACATGAGGAACCCATATGTCAACCTTCGAAATTAATCCTAGACGTTTCATGTGCTTTTGAACGGTCGCGTTAGACAAATTTAATCTTTCAGCAATCTCTCGAGTTGTTATTCGATGATTTGCATCGACCAACTACTTTATTTTATCCACATCGGCTTCCGGAGGCCTTTCTTGACGTGATGCATCCTCAAGATTGTAATTGCCGGAACGAAATTTTCCGAACGTCAGTTGGCGTTCGGTTAACACATCTTCTCCGTACACATCACATAATTTTTGCTTTGTACGAACTGCATTTTGACGTGACAACGTCTTAAATTAGGTTTGTATGGGAGGCACCATTGAAAAAGTTTAACGATAACCGTAACGATAAGTCTAGCGATAAATAATCGTAACGATAAGTGGCATTTTTATTTTTGGTTTGCGCTCTGCTCTTATCTATAAACGAACCAGCGACTTTTTGTGAACGCACATTGTCAGCCGCACCGCTTAGCGCTCAGCACCAAACTGGCACTGCTCAAAGCGGTGGCTATTTTTAGTTTTGAGTGAGCGCAACTGATTAACGCCCAGCGGCGCATAGCCTCTGCGGTCTGCCGAAATACTGCATTACCTCCGCAGAAAACGTAATTGATTACAAGCGCTGCGTTTCGTTTGAGGGATTGTAAGCGGAGGCAAATAGAAAAGCAGTGATCTGCCGAAAATCTGCATTACAACTGCGGAAAAAGTAATGCACAAATAGAAACTCGCACTGCGCTACCTTAGCAACACAAAATTTTGTTATTTTGTTTGCATGCTAACAAGCATAGTTCGGCCTTTCTTCTGTCAAACCATTCGTTTATACCTTTTTATTTATTATCTACTGCCGAGAAAATTTTATTTTATTAAGAGATACGAAAACGTAAAGTCTGACAACTCGTTTCATAATTTCATGAAATATACGTATAATCTTGATTGCGTATCAAACGTTTCTAAGTCAACTACGTTAAAAGAAACAACCATCGACTTGACTTTCGCAAGACACATTACAGCAGAAACACTTCCTTTCATTTCCTATTTCTCCTATCATCGTCCTATCCTCAACAAAATCACTCAAATAGGAATTAGTTAAGTTTTAGTTTACATGTACGATGTTTTAGTAAACAAAATATATTTCTATAGTTACAATTTGTGTAATTCTTATTTTCATTCAATTCCTTGTTCCTATTGTGCAATTTAATATTGTAATATTCATATCAATAAATATTCTACCGAGAAAAAGACGTTGTCACGTAAAATCTTCGCCCGTAAAACCGACTTTACAGGCACCAGTTTTTAACCTTTTTGATAGTAAAACAGTAAAATATGCCGAAAATGTTGTTTCGATCTTCCATCTTCGATAGGCCACTATCCAAAAATTGTAACAAAATTTTTTACAAAAAAGCCTTACTATATCAGCTGTTCATACATAATGGTAAAGCGGTTAAGTCTTAGTCCAATAGTTTAAAAACTGAAACTTTTATTTAAATTCATAATCTTCATCATAACCCAATTTTATTTCAAAAAACATTAAGGCCAGTCTGGACTAGTGACGGGCATGAAATACACTCCCATTTTGGCTTGCGTTTGAGAGAATGGCGCAGTGACGTCACAGGAATCGTTTCTGTTGCGGCGCACACAGCTGCATGAGACGTGTACGTCCATTAAACACGTTTCGATCTTGTTGCCTTCAGTAATATTTATATACGTAAGATAGGTCATTTCCAAACTGATCAATGCCCTTTTACGTATTATCCGCTAACAATTAAGGTTTTTTGATTCAAGCCGATATATAACTTATAAAACCCACCCAGTGGAAATTTGTCACAATTAGCAACTTGTTAAGAGGAACAGAATAAAAGTAAATCTTTACAAGCAATAGCGCATCCGCAAGGATCCCTCACCCTTTTAAAGTTAAAAAAATTAGGTGAATCATATACGAGGTGTGTTCAAAAAGTATCGCGAATTTTTAATTTTCGCGGGTTACGTATATTCGTATTTCGTTTTTGTTGTGGCGTTTTATGGTACTCATGTCTCATTCCGAAGTTACCTTGGACCGAACCGACGTTTATCGGTGATTCAAAATATTCTCAGAAGGCCGAGAAGATGTGAACGATGAAGAGCGTGCCGGACGCCCGAGCACTTCAACAAAACAGACGAAAAAATTATGAAGTGAAGAAAATGGCATTGGCCAATGGTCGAAACACCGTTAGAGAAGTTGCTGAGGATCTAGACATATAGATTTTTATCAATGATTTGGGCATGAGAAGGGTCGCCGCGAAATTCGTACCAAAATTGCTCAATTTCGACCAAAAACAGCATCGCACGAACATTGCTAATGAGATGTTGGACTCTGTCCGCCATGACCCAAATTTGCTCCAGAGGGTCATAACTGGTGACGAATCGTGGGTTTATGGTTATGACGTGAAAACCAAAGCTCAATTATCTCAATGGAAGCTGCTGCACGAACCAACACCGAAAAAAGCGCGCCAAGTTCGGTCGAATCTGAAAGTTTTGCTTACAGTTTTCTTCGATTGCAGGGGCATTGTCAATAGAGAATATTACCTTCAAGCTATGCGCAATTTGCGCTAGGCAATCCGCCAGAAACGCCCGGATTTGTGGAAGACCAAAAATTGGCTTTTGCACCACGATAACGCCCCTGCTCACACATCGTAGCTTGTGCGCGACTTTTCGGCCAAAAACAACACACTAATAATGCCGTAGCCACCGTATTCCCCAGATCTGGCCCCCTGTGACTTTTTCTTGTTCCCTAAACTGAAGAGGCCCATGAAAGGACGACGCTACGCTAAATTGACGGGATAAAGACGGCATCGAAGGAGGAGCTGAACAAGATAAAAAAAATTATTTTTTGAAGTGCTTCGAAGATTGGAAAAAGCGTTGGCACAAGTGTATAATATCTTATGGGGTTTACTTTGAAGGGGACAAAATAGATATTCATGAATAAATAAATAAATTTTGATAAAACCCAAAATTCGCGATACTTTTTGAACACACCTCGTATATGTACACTTCGAAGTGAAAAATCTACCTCAAGACTAAATCGTGGATCCGAGAAATGCATCAGCTTAAAGGAACTCCCTTATCCAACATATTCGATTTAGAGACCAGCTAGAGTCACCTCGACCCTGTAGTCCCTTTCGTTAAACAAATAATCAATGGAAACTTTGACGCTCTTTAATTTTTCTTGATTTGGAAATGTGGTTGCAGACTGACCCACTATTGTGCCC
>JBAMAX010003120.1:0-46379 GCA_037043745.1 Chymomyza amoena
TTATATTATTTATATAAAATTAAAAATGCAATCTTGTTTCCAAATTAATAATAAAAAAAATTAAATGTTCTCTAGTTTTAGTTTATAAATTTAAATTTAAGTATTAATAATAAAAACAAGTTTTCAATTTCAACAAAAAATAAATTTTAAAATATATATTTTTTTTTGAGATATTTATTTTTTTATTTTTAATCCAATATTGATATAAAAATAAATCACAATAATATAACTTAGTTTGTGATTCCTAAATTAGCTAATATTTTAAAATATAGTTAAAAAAAGTTATTTCCCATTATTTGATTTAAAAAAATATTGTATTGCGTTGTACAAAAAAAAATTAAAATTTAAATTACCTTAAAAAAAATGTTTAATTTTTTGTTAATATTTATTAATTGTTACAAAGATCTTTTATTTTCCATTCTTCACTTTTTATACCATTTTTTTTTTTAATTTTAAGATCAAACAAGTTTTAAAAGAAAACAGCAGAATCGACATCATTTTTTATTAGACTCAAAATTTATTACAATTTCTTTGTTCGTTACCGAAATGTGCTTTTTTAAAAATACTTGCATTAAAACATTAAATTATTGATAGCTCCAGAATTAATCAAAATTTTGGAACAGCGTATGCTTATACGATTAAAAATAATAATTTTGATGAGATCAATTTAAAGAGCGAATCATTTAAAAAAACTGCTATCAAATCATACAGCTCGAAACTCCAAAAATAATCGATTTCAACAACGATTTATTTAGTTTTTTTTTTTCCTAATAAATATGAAGCTTACATTTATTAACTGATTAAGCCAGAGCTTCTTTGTTAGTTAAGTTAGATTTTATTTTCCAGATAGGCATCGCCATATCGATCCATTATTTTGAATATCGAGACGATCAAAGTCTATACTGAATATTCGTTACCGATATATTGTTTTTAAAATATCGTTTTGTTTAAAATAAAAACGATTATGTCATTCCTACTTTCATTTCACAACTCTTACCTCAATTTAATATGAAGATAAGAAAATATTTGTCGAACAATCTCTTCAATTATGTTGAATTCTTTCATTAAAAATAAGTTGAAAAATCGATACCGATACTAGTGATATGAAAATTAATCGAATCGTTCTCGAGTTGTTGAATTCCTCAATACTTTAATACAATATTTTTATTTTTTTTTTTGCTAAATCGAGTATAACTGCTTCCAAGCCGCAAAAGTTGAAAATCTAAAGAACAGATACCGAAGCAAGTTTTGGCCCTCTTTTGCCCGGGTGTACCTATATAAAATCGGCTTTTATAGCTAAAAATTCGCTATATTCTTTATAAGTTCCAAAATGAGTTGCATAGACTCAAGTACACTTTTTATGCCAAGAGTAACTCGTATAAATATCCATTCAAAGATGGGTTAAAAGTAGTACGGCACTGCAGTTTGTCATCTAATAAAGTTTAATGGTCTTGTTCATAATAATAAAATTTCACGAAATAAAGAAAAATCATTCAAATAAGGCCAAGCCATAGGCAAATTTTCACATCAAGCCAAAATAAAGACAAGTTGCCAAAAAGTAAGCAATATGCCGAGGCATGCAAATGCGTTTATATGGCTGTATGTGTGTCTCAGAGTGTGTAAGTGTGAGTGAGTGAGTGAATGAGTGTGTGGCAAGGAGATGTTGAAGCTTGGCACTTGTGTGTTGTGCAACCGTTCACTCACTTATGCTGCGTCTCTATCTATTTCGCTTGAGCTTGTGTCGCCTGAAGGAAGTCTGAAACAATTCAATTACGTTACATAATGGCTGCGCCTGCATACCCTACTCCAAATATACATATACTACACATACATATGGGTAAAGTGTTGATTATGTGTGTAAGTGTGTGTAGTATCCATGTGTCCATGTAATAAAGTTTCATTTTATAGAGCTGCCAGCACGTCTGGCAGCTTTGGCGACGCCATAGCCACATAGCTAACCTCAAAAGCATAACTCGTGCTCATCAGACTGACCCAGCCAGCTGCTATGTAATTGTTGTTGTTCTAATACTTGTATTGTTGTTGTTGTTTTTGTAGCAGCAATTTTCACAAGTTTACAAGAAAATTGAAAGCATTGCTGTGGTCTATGTTTGCCTTTTTGTAGAAATTCTTGTGCACAGTTTTGGACATTCCCTGCATTACTTTATGGAGTTTTTTTTTGTTTTTTTGCTTTTTGTTCCAGCTTGTTGTTGCATTTTCAGCTGTCCAAAAAGCGTACTAAACACTAAATAAAATTTTTGTTTTCAACTGCAAACGCATACACACACACTCAGCTGCATTTTGCACGCATATGGTAAGGCCAGACCGCATGTCCTTCAGCATATGTGTGTGAGTGAGTGTACAAACCCCCCTCTGCCATTGCCGCTGCCACTGTGACACTCCATGTGACTCTGCCATATTGAACGAAGATTTATTGCACTGCCAGTGTGTCCAAGTGGAAATAAATCAAATAATTTTCCATGTGGAAAAATTTTTAAGTCAAAAAAAAAAAAACAAACCAGCAAAATTGCCCAAGCTAAAATTAAAACCAACGAAAAAAAAAACAACATGAAATTCCAAGTCAAGTGTAGAGTCCAGCCAAAAATGAGTAAAAATGGCATTTTAACGTTGACCTCCGAGCGGCGAACTCATTGTGTAATTTACTCATTATACTCTAGCTCTTACTCTTGCCCCAAGGCATGCATGCGCTGGAAAGTATGCTACAAAAAACGAAGGGTGCCAGCCCCTGAGCAGCGCCAGCGAAACAGCAACAACACGGTTTGCCATTTTGTGAAATGAACATACAAACAAAAACAACAACAAAGAGAAGAGAGACAAATGCACAGCGAGAAATTAAGGTGAGTTATTATAAGTAAATTGGCAATAATGATTAGATTAATTAAAGAGGGAAAGTATGAAAGATTTAATCGTTTTAAAATGTTTTAACTTACTGAAAATATACTTTGCTTATCTAAATAATTTTAAAAAATTTTTTTTATTAAATTATTCGTATGTTGATTAAGCATTATAACATTTTTTTAAGTTTATAAAACTGTTTATGAAGCATTTAGTGCATATTATTACAATCCGATTTTCATAAAACGAGAAAGAAAAAATTTAAATTTTAATTTGTCGCAAAAAAAATGCATGCATTTTTGTCGCACTTCAAAGAAAACAGCAAAACAAAATAACGGCTCAATTCCAGAACTCAAGATTATTCTCAGAATGAGTAAAAATGATGAAGAATAGAATAAAAAGTAATATGCATGAAACATATTCAGAGTTCTGAGTTATTTGCCTTTAAACTGATAGGTTAGAGAGTGTGCTAATCGGTTGTCGGGCAGTGTAAATACCACCTACAGAAAATTGGCCTATCGGACTCTTCAGAGTGCAGGCTCTGTCTAGAAGACGATGAAACCACCAGACATATTTTCTCTGTGACTGTCCAGCGCTGGTATGGGACAGAACCTGTCACATGGGAAAGGAACGGATAAGTCCCTTCCATCTCAGGTAAATACCAACAAAAGACCTACTGCTATTCATGCGGAAAGCGGAAAGTCTTTTACTTTAACTTAAGGGCATTGTATAAAAGTCCTTCTGGTCGCAGTGCCCCACCTCTTTGTAAAGAACCCTTTTTCGGGAAAATGGAAAAAAGAAAAATACTTCATAATTCAAAGATTCATTATTCAAAGAATTTTGAGTAAACATTTACCAGTCTAGTTCCAATCAAAGGAAATTTCATAATCTTCAAGTAATGACAACGGTTTTTAATTTTAGTCCACTACAAGAGGCGGCGGAATTGCAGTTCGGAGAACATGTTTGAATTTTGAATTTGATTTTAAAAATCGCTTTGCAGAGTACCAGGCAGTTTATTGAAATTTCTTTATAAAACCAAAATATCCACAAAAAATTTTACTTTTAAAAGTGGCTTCTTAACATAAACATTAACCTTTTGACTATTAACCAGAAATTAAAAAATATATTTTTGCCAATTGATTTTCTCAGTGCATCAACTCTGCATATGCATGAAAGGTCGTTGGAGGTCTTTGGTTCGCTTGTTCCGTTCACTTGGATCCTCGCTGCATTTCCCCGTTGTATTTTTATATTAGCGCGCATACGCCCCATGCACACCTAACTGTCATTGTCCAGAAATTAACGAAAATATATACACAAACATGCAAACATATACACACACACACACACATACACCAGAGGAAGACACGGACCATCACATGGAAAAGCCAGCGAAAAATAAACTTTCAGTTCTCGACATTGGACAAAAAGAAAAGTTTTGCATTTCCTCGCGCTAATGTATGTTAATTACAGGGGGATTTTCCATGCAAAGGATTTGCATTTTAATTTATGCACCGAAAAATTTCCACTGCACAATATATATAAAAAAATGCCAGCCAAAGTAGTCGAAATTAAAAATACTTTTAAAAAACCAAAAAATAAAAGAAGCACCTTAAGTAGAAGATAAAAAAATAAAGGTGCACAAAAAAAGTGGCCCAAATGAAAAGTTACAGTGACGTAATTTGTACACATTGTTCAACACTTTTGTTGTGGGCCAAGTGATATGTGTTGGTGTGGTGTGTGTAAGTGTTCGTATTTAATTATAATAGCTGCAAGTTGCCACGCCTTGACGCTGCTAGGGAAATGGCCTTTAAAAGAAACAAGTATTTATTTATAGCCCAGTCACATGTCAGGAATCAAAGCCAATTTAAGCTTAAAAGGAGACGAAAACTTTTAAATATTTTTAAAATATTACAGAACAAATGTACAGGGTTGTGAAATAAAAATCAAATTTAATTTCAAGTATTTGGTATGGGGTCTGGGATCCGAAGAAGGTAGCTCTAATACTCTCAAGATATGGACACGAAACCAGAAGATGATCCACGGTAAGATTATCTCCACATAGTACGCAAAGGGGCCGAGCAGCGCCAGTTAATAGATATTCATGTGTGCATTGTGTATGTCCTATACGAAGGTGTATAAACGTTCGGCAGGCAGGTCTGTTGAGGTTGGCAGGCAGATTGATTTTTCGCAGCTGGAATTGATTGTTGAGAATCTAAGATTAAATAGTCTTCAATTAGCCTTTTTTTTCATTAATGTGATGTAGGGCTAGATTTTTTATGTCCTTGGAGCTGATAGGAGTACAGAATATGGATACTGCGGTCCTCATATATAGAGCAGCCGTGTCGGCATTTTCGTTATCCCTTGGTGGCTGGGAGCCCAGAAAATTATGATTTTGTTTTTATTATCTGTAACGAGCTTTCTAATTTCTTTCATTGTTAAATCGCTATGTTCCCAGTTACATACGGCAGATATTGTGGAAAGACTGTCGGTGCAGATTACAAACGATCCCGAGTTTCTAGTAGCGAACTGGCAGGCTTTTAGAACAGCATATGTTTCAGCAGTGAAAACGGAGTTGTATGGCGGTAGCGATCCACCGGCGACAATTGTGTTATCGCTGTCGACGACGGCAAAGGTAGTTGCATCCGCAGTTTTAGATCCGTCAGTATAGAGCCACGACTTATTACCAAGTATGTTTTTATCGGATAAAAATCGGGCCAAAAATTGTGGCTTGTAGTAAGGCGTTTGACTGAGTTCCAAAATTTGATGTTATTAATATCAATGTTGGAAGTCCACATTCTCTTCAGTAATTTGTAAAATTTTAGGGATCTTATTTGTTTTAAAATAACATACGAGGTGTGTTCAAAAAGTAAGGTGACTTAAGCAATTTCGCGGGCAACGTATTTTCGATTATCGATTATAAGTGGTTATAAGTGTTTTGCGTGTTCGGCGATTTTTTGCTATCGACAAATATGGATCAACGGAAAATAATAAATAAAAAATAAAATTAAGTGCTCCGTAACACTTGAAATGTTGACAGTAGCATACGGTGAAACTGTTCTGAGTAAAAGAAATGTTTAGAAGTGGGACAAACTCTTTCAAGATGGCCAGGAAGATGCCAATGACGAGCCTCGCTCTGGACGCCCAAGCACGTCAACAACTGATGAAAACGTTCAAGCAGTGAAGAAAATTGTTTTGGAAAATAGTCGAATCACCATAGGAGAAGTTGCTGAAGATGTCGGTATATTGCTTGGCTCTTGCCATGAAATTTTTTCTAACGTTTTGGGCATGAGACGTGTGTCAGCGAAGTTTGTTCCGAAATTGCTAAATTTTGACCAAAAGAACCGTCGCATGAGCATCGCTCAAGAGCTGTTGAATGACGTCAACGTCGACCCAGATTTACTCAAAACGGTCATAACTGGCGACGAATAATGGGTATATGGTAATAATATCGAAACCAAAGCCCAATCGTACCAATGGAAGCGGCCAGAAGAGCCAAGACCAAAAAAAAATCGCCGAGCACGCAAAACACTTATAACCTTTACGCCTCTCACAACCAAACAAAAAATGCCATTCACTTGAAATTTGGTACAGATGTTCGGGAAGAGTGTATCAACACAACAAAAATCGATAATCGAAAATACGTTGCCCGCGAAATTTGAAAAGTCACCTTTCTTTTTGAACACACTTCGTATATAAATTAGCTTACTTGGTTTATGATATTTTTGATAAACATTATTCTTCTAAGATATAACAAAGTTTTTTTTTATATAAAAAGTAAAGTATTAAGTTTCCAAAAATTTCAAGAGCTTTTATCTTCAAACTAAATCAACTAATTTAATTTCAAGTGGGTTTGTGAGCGAATCGAGCAGGGGTCAAAGCCCCCATTTATGAAAATATAAAAAAAAATTTTTTAATTACAATTTTCAACATGTTTTTGTAATAATTTATTGAAAATTTTATTACAAAATTTAAATCTAAACTTCACTTAAAAAAAAATTAAACAGCAATAACAAACTGCTATATCTTGCAACAGAGCAATTAATTTTTTGACACAATTTTTAATTAAACAACAAATTTTACATTTTTCTAAACAAATCTAAAGAGTTTAAGCAACTTGGCTTACCCCTAAGGTTTTTAATTATGCAGATTATAACTTTGAAAATTAAGAGGCGAGTAAAAAAATTATCCAAAGCCCATAAAATTCAGGGTCGAAGAGAAGGTTACTCTATATAATAAACTAAATTAGTTTTTAAAAATCGGAATAATTTCAAATCGTTTCATAATAATTTTAAATAAACATATATTATTTGTTTCACATTAATAGTAAGTCTATATTCTTTTTTACTTTTACTTATTCCTCCTAAAAAAAATATTGGTGACTCGGAAAAAAAATAGAGCAATTCCAGGTATCCCGGTACACATAATTAAATTGCGACTGCCAGTTTCATTTAAATTATTCTGTTTATTCCGTTTAAAAATAAACTGCTGAATCTAACATTTAACACATTTCCTAGAATATTTTAACAATCTCGTAAACTAAATCCTCTTTCTTAGAAAGAGCTGCCAACCGCTTCTCGACTAAACTACACAACATAGCAACAAAATATATGTTAGTTTGTTTACCCATATAGTAATTCTACTATCCGATGTTAAGTGTAATTTTGAATTTAATTATAACATGCATCATGTAAGCTTTTATCTCTGCCAACCAAAAGCAAGCCAAAGTTCTGCACAGTTGAATTAATACAAAGCCCAAGTACATGTACTAATGCTAAGTATCTAGATACAATGGCGGTGTTGGAAAAGCCTATGATGAGTAAGTAATATAAGCAGCGGCATTTATGCTTTAGCACACACACACACAACCACACACACACACACTCAAAGCAAAGCTAAGCACCTATATAGAGTAAGAGAGAGAAGAGAGAGAGAGCGGTGTTGCATATGTATTGGTTAAGCGTCTTACTCAAGTATTTATGTATTTACATTGTGAATATTTAATGGAGATATACGCGGGATTACAACAACTTTGAGACGCGTGTCGTGTGACTGTAGTGTGTGTCGGTGTGCGTGTATGTGGCGGTGTGCGTATCTATGTGTGTGAAAAAAAAAATGGCACACAGCAATGAAACTAAAAGAGAATATTTAAGCACTTAACAACAAAAGCAACAACAGCAGCAAACACAAGCCAAGGGAAATGTGTAGACAACAAAGTCTCATACTTTATGTCAGGGATGGAAAAGATGTTTGAACCGAAGCGATTTGGTTCAGAATTTTCAAAATTTTGACAATGAGCTAGATCTCATTTGTACTGCTTGGATCCTGAATCGTACTGAGGCCTTCAGTTTTTTTCCACAAAATGGGCTCGATTCAGCCAGAAGCTATTGCTTCTAAATAAAAAGTTTTGATATAAAATAGTATACAGAAAAAAAAAACTAAAAAAAATAAATTGATTAGAGTGAGATATGAATTCATTATAGCTAATAAAAAGTTCACGAAATAGTTCTTTAACAAAGTACAAGAAAATCCTGAAGACTATTAGAGAACGATTAAGAAGCTGTAAAGTTCTTTTAAAGATTGCTGCAAAATAAAATATATCTCAAAACTAAATTTGCTTTTTGAATAAACTAGAAAATATGAAATAGTTAGTAACAAGAAATCGAATCGAAGATAAGATCTATAGGTACAGTGGAAACTATTAATTATTATTTTTTAAATTTACTTATTGTCTAAAGACAGATTGTAAATATTATATGAAAAAGGAAATCCATATCAAAAAATGTAAAGTTCAACAATTGGGCACCCGTAAAATGTTTGAAATTAGGAATGAAATATTTATTTGAAATATGGACATTTTTAAATACCTGTTTGCTATCATATACGAGCATTACTCATAAGAAAACGTTTTTTTTTTAAATATACGGAAAAAAGACATAAAAAAAAAAGAAGTTCCCGAATGTGCACTTGTGAATTGGAAAGTAATCGGTTATTAATTTAGTTTTGTCTGTAAATTGTTGGAAATGTACCCTTTTTTCTTTAACCCTGGTTAAATTTTCGCTTAAAACTATTTCTACCAATAGGTATCAAAAGAACCCAGTTAAATTTTGATTTAACATTATTATATAAGTTTCAAAATATACCAACAAAAATTTTTTTTATCTTTTCGAATTAAAGCACATACATTTGTTCGAAAAGTAAAAAAAAACATATGGGAAAAATGATTATTTTTATGACCGCCACAGTTTCAAGATCCAGAACTGAAAAAACTGATCTCCAAAAAAAAAGATTGCTTCCAGAAATTTATGACATAATTACTTAGTATTTTTAAATTGATTTTTTAACAAATAAAATGTTTTTAAAATTTTAATGTAACGAAATAAGGAATGCCTTTTTATGAGCATCTTAAAATATTAAGTACAGGATTCAAGATAATTGCTATGAGCGTTGGCCACATAACTATTAGGTCTTTGCTCCCGCCGTTTTCCAAAAGATGGCGCTAGTAGCCAGTAATAGTTCAAATAAATAGATCACAGCTGTTTTTCATCAGTTTTGACATCTATACATATAACCTTACATCGATATTAGTTAATTTTTGTTTGCGTCATATAGTTACACTTAATTAAATATGTCAACTTATAAACCGAATTCACGTCATTTGCGGGAGATTTTACTTTTTCATTTCAACATGAAAAAAGCGTGGGGCTCATCGGGTTATTTCAAGTACTTATGGTGATGATACTATTAGTGAAAGAACGTGTCGCGACTGATTCCAGCGCTTTAAAAGCGGTGATTTTGTTGTTGAAGATCGGCATAGCGGTGGCAGAGAAAAAACTTTTGAAGATGATGAACTGGAGGCTTTACTTAATGAAGACTCGTGCCAAACTCAAGAGCAGCTAGCAAAATCATTGGGAGTAACTCAGCAAGCAGTATCAAAACGCCTGGAACAGCTGGGGATGATCCAAAAACAAGGATACTGGGTACCGTATCAGTTGAAACCAAGAGATGTTGAGCGACGTTTATTTGCTTGTGAACAGCTGCTTGAAAGACAAAAACGAAAAGGATTTCTTCATCGTATTGTTACTGGGGACGAAAAATGGGTGCACTACGACAACCCTAAGCGACGCACATCATTAGGATTGCCCGGCCACACTCCTACGGCGACACCTCGACGGAATATTCACGGATCCAAGGTCATGTTGTCTATTTGGTGGGATCAACTTGGCGTAATTTATTATGAGCTGCTAAAACCTTCTGAAAAAATTACTGGTGCACTTTATCGAACGCAATTAATGCGTTTGAGTCGGGCATTAAAAGCAAAACGGCCGCAATACGCTGATAGACACGAAAAAGTAATTTTGCAACACGACAATGCTCGACCTCACGTGGCGAAAGTAGTCAAGACGTACCTCGAAACACTGAAATGGGAAATTCTACCTCACCCGCCATACTCTCCAGATGTTGCTCCATCTGATTACCATTTATTTAGGTCGATGGCACACGGCCTGGAGGGCCAGTGCTTCGATTCTTTTGAAAAAGTGAAAGAATGGATCGATTTTTGGATCTTATCAAAGGATGAAGAACTTTTCCGACGCGGGATTCGTTTGTTGCCTGAAAGATGGGCCAAAGTAGTTGAAAGTGACGGACAATACTTTGAAACATAAATAAGATACCATTTTTTTTTTATATAATTTTTAAAATTAAAAAAAAAACGGCGGGAGCAAAGTTGTTCAAGATGATTGGTATGAACGTTGGCCACATAACTACAAGTCGTTACCTTTTAATCTATCATAGGTAAGTTGGGTTTAAATACTCTATCTTTATATATTATATATGTTTCCGCAAAACCTTAGGCCAGGCCAGAATTTGAGTCTCTGCTAAATCACATTACGGAAAGAGAATGATTTATTTTTTAACGGATGTCGGCTCAATTAAAATATTCACAATAATTCATATCGATGAAGATATTGCTTAAAACATTTCCAATAACACATCGAATACTAAGCTTAACTGTACTAAATTAGTTTAATTCTTAAATCTCGTAACAATATTAGAATTTATAACGATTATAGCCTTCTGCTATTTTATGCTTCTTTTTTTTCAAATTTAACACAATTTCTTTTTTATCTAATTCTTTTTACTAAGATTTAAGTTTTATAAAAATATTTTATAAATTAGCTACTTTAAGCACTGAAAATATTTAATTTCTTATTTGTGTATGTTTATTTTTTCTTTATTTCTATTTAAAAAAAGTAATTTAATATTTTATACATAATTTCTTATAGATAAATACTTATTTAAAAATAATAAATGAAACTTACTTTATTTGTTTTATTAAGCAAACATAATATGCATATATTTTTCGATTCTGTATATTTATTTTATTAAGCAAACATAGTATGTATATATTTTGCCATACTGTTTATTAATATTTAATTTTCATTTTCTATATTAATTTGAATAATTTTTTTTTACATGTTTTTGCAAGGTTATTTTATACAACATTTCACTGGCACAATAAGCGAATGTATTGATAATTTTATTTTAATATAAAATGTATTTAAACTCCACTGATTAATAACTTTTTTTGTTAAATTTATATCTAGTATCTTTACTATTGTCAAACATTAATTCTTATTAAATGAATCTTCTACTTGAAATATTAAATAAATCTTTGCTAAGTTTTGTACTATAAACATACATAAACTTTATCACTCAAAGCTGCACGTAAATCTTTCATCTCTCAGAGCAACGCATTTTTGGCCTACACTCCCTAATAAGTTTTGTCCAAGCCCACAGCGCCACCATCCCCTAGCCAGATCGACCCCTTAGATAAAATATGCCTCCACTTGCCTTATTTCACCTGAACCATATCATACTATCTATTGACTCGAAAAAAAAGTTAAAGGTCTGCAGCCCTGCTTTTTATAAGCATTTTTTATTTCACTTTAATAAATATTGCATACAAAATGGCGCGCAGGCGTGTGCACCATTAGAGCGCAGCAATGCCTTTCTAATAAGCTAAAAGCTGTCATACAAATATGGCTTAAATATAAGTAGATATATACACACATATACAAGTGTATGCATTAAAATGTGTTTGTATGTAAAGCACTTGGCCTAAGGCTGAAATTATTCAAGCATTACATTTATGCAAGACGCCCCCTTGCTCTAAGTGCGCACTTTCTATATCCTGACTTCTCCTCTCCCCCGCCTAGTAGCCTCAGTCATTTTGCTGCAAACTATTTAAAAAAGCAATTTTTTAGTTAATTAAACGACAAAGACATGCAAAAAGCGCACAATTTCCCCCACATTGAAATGAAAAACAGCAGCTGTCGCTGGCCCCAGCTCTGGCACAGATTCTGGCCCTGGCAGCTGGAAAGCAGCTGCAGAAGCAGCACCACTGCCCTAGGCCTTTAGTCAACAAAAAAAATTAGAAAAATTTTGAGACCCGGCTGTTAGATACTCTGTAACCTTTGAAAAAAAAAATTACAATACAAAATAATAAACAGCAAGTTTATGTGAAACAAAAATCTTAGTACCTAAGGCTTTTTGTATACAGTCTGCAAAGCAATTCCAACTTGGAAATTTGCATTTTAATTAGTCCGATTTATTGATAAACAACAGTTTTCAGATGTTAGCGGAGTTACCAAATTTCTTAGGAATTTATTAAGCAATAATCGGCTTATCTAAGTAGTTACTATTCTCTTAATTTTTAAATACACCGCCTTGATCAAAAAGTTCCGGAACCATCACCGTCTGGCGCTTTTAGTCACTCAATTTGAGGTTTCTTTATTTTCTTAACTATTCTTGACCATTAGAGAGTTGGCAGAAGAGTTGAGCATTGCTTTTAAATCCGTTCAAGACTTTTTGCTTAAAGATTTGGATCTCAGAATTTTATGCAAAAAATGCACCGCGACACGAACGATTCAAAAGAGCCCGGGAGTCCTTCAGCGAACAAGGAACGCAGTGGCTGACCATTTGAGAGTTGACAGAGGAGTTGGGCAATACTTCTGGATCCGTTCAAGAAATTTCGATGAAAAATTTGGGCCTCAGATGAAAGATCTAAGCTTCGTGCAAAAAAAAAACATGATTTCCAAAACCATTTGAGAAATGAATACCATCCAACAACCACCGAATTCAACTGATTTTGTTCCCCGCGAGTTTTTCCTATTCAAACAACCGAGATGAGGTCATCTAAAAATTGAAGATGACTCTGATGATCATAACGCAAGACGATTATAAAAAATGTATCGAGTATTGGATCAAGCGCTGGCATAAATGCGTTGCAGTCGATGAAAAATACTTTGAAGAGGACAATAACGATTTTGATGAATAATCTTGAATTTTGAACTTTCTGAATAAAGTTCGGAAACTTTTTTATCATGGTATTATTCGCTAATATGTTCTTATAAATACACATTTATTGTAAGTCATGGGTAGTTATAAAATGAATAAGAACGTATTTAAGTGCCTGGCAAAACGTACAGAAAAAAGTATGCGAGGCTGGCACTACTGCATTTCTGCAACTTTCTTAGGGTTGCTCATGTCGTTAGTTGGGCAGTTTTGCGTTTCTGCCGAACAAAGTGAATTCCCTTATTAAGAATAGAATTAATACAATGGGTTTCCTTTGTCATAAAATTGAGTATGTTTGCTACTACTGTTTGTACTCCTTAGTGGAGCATAGATCCTTCAGCCCCAGGGTATGTTTTCTGGTACTTGATAACGTCGAATCGTTTTAATAAATATCAATTGAGTTCGCATGAGGATGCGATATATAGAGCCTGTGCGATTTAGGGTGGTGGTGGGGTACTTGAAGATTCCCCGGGGTTCCGAAGTTATCAATAAAGGTCTGCAAATTTTAAGTCCATTAATTACGAGTTGTGGTGGGCAATTTGAAGTTCCTCAAAGACCCAAAATTTTCTGAAAGCGTCCTTCTTTTAAACTCTTCAGAAATGTCAAGAACATAACTAGAAGTTCTTAGTCGATAATCCCACAACGTTCATAATATCTGTTCCACTCATTGTGGTATACTTGGTGATTCTAGCACTTAAGTTCCCAAAATATAGACGGACAGATAGACTTGAGACACTACCTTCTGCTAGAACCCGAATACTCTTAACATCATGCGATTGCAGAGTATCAAAAAAATCATAGCAGCTCAAGTCAATTGCCAGCTGCAGCTTGTCCGGCCACTTTACGGAATTCAAGGCTGGGGATTTTTACCCCCAATCCGAGAGCAAGATCAAAGTGTGCTGTGTTTAGAGGCCTGAGGCCAACGCATACCATTTTCATTAATTTTTTTTGCATGCAACTAAGTCGCACTGCGTGTATGCCTCATTTTGTTGCGTTCAGTTCATAAAACTTACGTACATAACAATCAGTTGTAATGAAATTTAATTGCAACTTGAACTGCAGCTGTAATCAGGCTAAAGCCAAGTCTTATGCCTGCTCCCTCAACACTTAACACTAATGATGCACAACACAAACACACACTTGGACTCACACACACACACTCACACTCACTCACACTCACTCACAGCTGCGTATGCAAATGGAAATGCACAAATTACCACAGTAAAAATGTCGAGCATTTTGTGTACCCCAGTAAGTCCGAGCGAGCTGCTTCTTCATGTCCTTCTTTTGCTGCTGACCATTTGTCGCATTTCGTTTAGTCCTTTATTTATTTTAAGTAATTTAAAATGCAACTGCATTGTTTTTTGTTTGCCCCAACATATTATTAACAACCGCATAATCATCTCTCGCACTCTGCGACCCCCTCGCTGTACCTAATGTGCGGCATTTCCCCTAGAGGAGTTGCCTCTGTGCCACGCTCTAATTAAGTGCATTTACTCTAATGAGCAAAAATTGCACAGCTGCTGTGGCAAGCAAAAAGTGCCAAATGCCACACAGCTCCAATGCCTCAACGCTCCACAGCTTGACCGCCCAGCCGTGCATGAAAAGTGTCCAACAGACAACAGTTTGTGGCGCGTTTGTTTCCCTTTTTTTTTGTTTTCAGAGATTGACCTCGCCAACTGCGCGGTTTCTTTATAAATCCTTTTTTTTTCAGTGTGGTTAATAGCAAATGCGTTAATTGTCATAAGTTTGATTAATATTGTCATAAGCTGCAGCGCAAGGTTCTGAAAGTCAGAAAACTTTGAGTTATGGGGTGGAAGTAAACTCAATAAGTTAAAATAATTGATGTCCAGAAGGTCCTTTTAGTTTGTAAGCTATTTTTGGTAACTAAAGCTTATTACAAAAGCGTCTTATTGAATGATTTCTAAATTCAATGCGTACTGCAAACAAAAAAGTTTCAAATTCCTTCACTACAAAGAAATTAGAAAAATCACTTTTTTTCATACTGAAATCGTTAAGGAACAGATGTTAAAATGTAAATCAAAAACAAACCAAAAATTTAAATTCATTTAGATTTTGAATTTTTCAAATTAATCAATCAATAACTTAATTTAAATCAATAAGTAACAATTTTTGATATTTTGAATGTTCTTTTAGTTCGTGCACTGCTTTCGGTTCAAAAGATTTTTACAAATAGCGCCAAGTATATGATTTCTAAATGCAATACTCACTACAAAGAATTTAGAAAAATCAATTCCATTTCTTAATTAATTAATAGAAAAGGTTTTAAAAATGTAAAATATATTTAAACAACAAATTGTTAAATTCATTTTTATTTTCTAATTTTTTAATTAATTTGCAATTTTTATTATAAAAATTTACAAAAAGTTTGCTCCGTGATTTCAAAATCATAAATTTCCGCTGCCTAATACACAAACCTTAATTCCAAAGATATTTTAAATTAATTTGTATACTGTATAAATAAATAATTATGAAATTTTCTAATAAAAACTTTTTTGATTAAAAAAAGTGACAAACTTTTTTGTTATGCAAAATATAAAGATTAATCGAATTTTAAAAAATTTAAAAGGTTGGTCATCTGTTGGTTTATTTGTTTATTGCATTTAATTATATTATATTTTTCAATACAATTGTAGAAATGCATATACCAAATGCAAGTTTGAAACTAATCATTTATGTATGAAAATTGGTGGAATGGCCGCCGCGGCTATAGTTACAGGCCCGTATGCGAACATCGTATTTTTGGTTCCCTTTTTATTGTGACAATAATTCATCTAGCTGTTAATCCGTCGATTAAGCGACGGGGGAAAAAAGTCCGTGAGCTTGTTAGCGTGTAAATGCAGATCCTTATGCAAAATTCGAGTCCAAGTGCTCCTTAACTTTTTTTTTTCACAGAACTGCAATTTAAAACTTTACCGCGTTATTCCATTGTTAATCGATCTATGAATAAAATTGAATAGAAGAAGAGCATCCACTTTGGATGGTATGTTTGGACTTATGAATGTTTAACTACCAAACCACCAGATGGCCCACCCTATATATGTTATTTATTGTGCTTGCTTCAAAATAGTAAAATCTATAATTATATCTTAAGCACTATTGAGGCAGACGATTTGGTTAATTTTTTAATAATGGGCCCCCCTTTTCTTAAATCACCAACAAGAGCACATTTGCCAAAACGAAACTCTGTGCTCTTCTTTTAGCTCTTAACCTTTGAGCTGGTCATGTAAAATAGAACAACGTATGCTTATGAAATGCAAAATATGAGAAATCCCTACAATTTCTAATTTTGAAGTCGAGCAAATGTAAAAATTCCCCCTCCCTTTCCCCAAATTAACGGCTATCCAGCTTTGTTTAAATAATTGGGTTATACTTTATATATAGTATAATAAGATAAATTATTGTTTCCATTCAAAATTGTTATATACGATGTTCGACATATTCATTTAAAACATTTTTGTATAGCTACGGTTCGGATTATGCTTTGTGGATTAGAACTTAGAACCATAGATCTCCTCTGATATCTAATGTACCAGACATTTACCAAAAATAATAAAAAATAATGTACAAAAATTTAATTAAAAAAATTTTCTGCTACCTGTTGTCAATTTTTTTTTCCTTTTTTATTTTCGAATTTATTAGATAATAGATAAACTTCATAAATTAGAATGCCTTGCAACTACCTGTTTAGTGCTCCAAAACTTGAGCAAGGTATAAAATTAAATAATTTTTTGATTGGCAGAGCAATTATTTATACCCACATAATTAGTGCCAAGTTGGATTTTAATTTTAAGTTCCAATTTGGAGCATATCTATTTTTAGGGATTAAGGATAAAAAATAAAACTTCACAGGTGCAGTAAAATATGAATATCAAAAATATTTGATTACTATCAAAAACTACGTTTAAACTTAAATTAATTGGTGTGTAACTATTGTTCAATTGCCCTGTCTATAAAGTCTAGGTTTTAAGCACATAATTCCATATCCAAATTTTTTTGGCGGACAACGTCTTAAATTATGTTGGGCCGGTGTCACTTATGAAAAAGTGTAACGCCTGTTCGCGTTACGGTGAGTTTATAACGCCCGGTAACGTTACGGTGAGTCACCATTGGTAGGAGGCTTGCTTACTCACCACGCTCTCACGCACACCAATGACTTAGTACATTTCGCTCTCAGCTTAGCAAAGCTCTAGAAAAGGGGCACATAGCACAACCAAACGAAACGAAACGCGGCATTAAATTTGTTGTATATTTATTTCGTGTTACGCTGCGGTCGATTCGAAACTCAAGAGATTTCGTGAATTTGTGTTAAATAAAACGTTGCAAAAAAGTTAATTAATTAAGAACAATTTGTAAGTCATAATAACAAACAACAAAAGCAAGAAAACGACAAATTAAACGATAAACGTAAAATCAAGCGACGCGTCGTGTGTAAAAAAGAGGTACACTATTTGCCAGCGCAGCACTCCCAGGCAGCAGTTGAGTGTTATTTGTTGAGCAGATGGAATTTATATACATATGTAAATAACACTTGTGAACCAATTCCAATCAAGGATTATGAGTGCGTATCCAGGGAAAATAATCGAAGTAACTCAAATACTAACGCGGCTGGTGGAGCGGCGATCTATCGTAAATTATCATCGACATCTACGGCGGAAGTGGTCCAAGTTGCAATTACAGACGCAACTCGTGTCATTAAAACCAAGGGTGACATGTGCATGACTGAAGTTACTTGCTTCACCGCTAATACTAGCTTCAAGTTTATACTCGTGCTGTATATATTCATCCAGGAGCTGTATGCAGGACATTGGAATGTTACTATGGCAAGGACTTGGTCCGTACGTTCACAACAGCCAGTACGTGCCACCGTTTGTGCAAGTTGATTCTGGTATACCGATTTTTCTGTGTGTGATTTTTAACAAAAACGTAAAGTCTGACAACTCGTTTCTTAATTTCATGAAATATACGTTTAATCTTGATTGCGTATCAAATGTTTCTAAGTCAACTACGTTAAAGGAAACAACCATCGACTTGACTTTCGCAAGACACATAACAGCAGAAACACTTCCTTTCATTTCCTATTTCTCCTATCATCGTCCTGTCCTCAACAAAATAACTCAAATAGGAATTAGTTAAGTTTTAGTTTGTATGTACAATGTTTTAGTAAACCAAATATATTTCTATACTTAAAATTTGTGCAATTCTTATTTTCATTCAATTCCTTGTTCCTATTGTACAATTTAATAATATTCATATCAATAAATATTCTACCGAGAAAAAGACGTTGTCACGTAAAATCTTCGCCCGTAAAGCCGACTTTACAGGCACCAGTTTTTAAACACAAAAGTTTTATTTTTTAATTTTTTTTTTACGTATTTTTAAATTTATGTGCAATTTAAATATAAAAAATTAAGATAAGGTTTATTCCCTTTTATTTATTATAATAAAAACTAACAATTAAACTTTTGCTGCAATGAACATATCTATCTGCCTCCTACATTTATCAACAGAGCTTTACAACTTTCTGTAAAAACATAACCTGACTAATTCTTTTAAGCCATCTTGACAAATGCAGTTCTTGAACTTATAACTTTCAGTCTGTAGCTGTAATAGAATTTTTGTTACTTTTATGTCTCAATTTCATCACAAGATTACTTTGGACAGCCTTTATTTTCTACTATTCTAAATTTTGCTGCTCATTAGTACTGTTCCTAAGCATGTAAGCAAAAGCAAAATCTCCATAAACGTCCGCATACTTAAGTTTTTTGGGGTATATCTAAAATCTCCTTTTTTGGAAATATGTACAAACCATTTTGGAGCCTAATCTACAAATCAACAATATCCCAAGTCATTTGCAACTGGCCAACTAGCATTTTCTCACAATCCACACTCCATTAAGGTTATTGAGGAAAAGCTTTCAATTTTGTATTTTATTGGCATCAAAATGAAAACTAATATTATTTGTTATTGTTGGCCAACAAAGTTGACTGCTGAAGAAATTTAGTTATATCTGAATGTCAGCTAAATTTAGCTTTCGGCTTCATTTAGAATTATTCTGAAATCTGCTGTTCATTAGTCCAAATAGAAGAGAAAAAGAGTTCATATGGATAATTGAAATTCAAACCAAAATTGAATTATAGGAGTGTGCTCAATCTGGCATACTCGATGTGCATTTGCTATATGGGTCTTATCAAGTGCAGAAAAGATTTCCACTGGTCGAAATGGCAACAATTAGATATAGATAGAATCCATTTCATGAAGATACGCACTAAAAATTTTCCATTTCCATTGGCCGCTCTTAAAACATTCGCAGGGAGATAGTGTTCAGCGACACTAAGTAAACAGCTGCGACAAAACATAACACAATGACAAAACATACACACACACACACAAATGCTCGAGGGCAGGATAAGAAGTTAGGGGTCAGCTAAGAAATCGTGTTAGGAAACTTTGGAGAAAGGTTTAAGTTTCCAAGAAACATTTTTATATGATGGGTTTTATTAAAAACAAAGGCAGAAATTTTTTTTTAATTGTTAAAAATGTTTAAAATAATAAATATTTTTAATTCTTGGTGGCGCGATACAATATTTTGTATACTTTAGTAAACATTTATTTCAAATTTTATTTTCATGGGAAAAATTAAATATTCAAATTCCTTACACGTTTATTGGGTATGACTTGTCACAGAAAAGGGGACATAAATATTTATCTATTCATAAATAATCAGAATTTGAGAAAAAAAAATCGTAGTACCTCTATCAAATATGTAAGTATTAATACAAATTTTTTGTTTTTCAAATTTTATTCACATCCGTCTTCAATTAATGAAATTGAAAAGATCGATTAAAACATTCACTTTTTGATTATTTTATTTTTTTGCTGCGTTTTTTTTAAGTTTTAAAATAAATTTAAAAAATCAGACGTTTGACAAATTGATATTAAATTCTTCGATGTACTTTATTTTTCAAGAATTTCATCGGCACCATCATCAGCTTGACATTTGTAGTCCACAAGCGATAATCCGATTACTTTTCAGCCTGCCCTCGTTCGTATGTGCATATGTCTACTGCAGGCGCTGAAAAATATGCAAATGCTTTTGGGCCTTTTCCGTCCAGTTTGTTGGCTAACGCAAATGGCAAATACGGCTAACAACGAACGATAACATGTATATAGCAAAAGAGAGGGATAAAGAGAAAGAGCATAAAAGAGAGTGAGAAAAAGAAAGCAACAGCACAGATAAAACACAAAAAACATGCCAAATTAGTAGAAAAGAAAAGAAAATAGAAAACCAAAAACCCAGCACACAACAATGCACTCAAAAAACAAAAAAAACCAACCAAAAATTCAATGAAAAACTGGCAAATTTTTTGAAAAACCAAATTTATTTTCAATTAAGGATATTTCCAGCAAATGCATATCGAAAGTGTCACTTGGTTTGTTTTTTTGGGCTTTAGACCAGAATCTAATTGTTAATTTTGCTGCAGTTTTTTGGGCACAAGTTTCGGTTTTGTTTTTCCTTTTTTGCAGTGTATTTATTGTGCTGCCATACGCCATTTTGTTCGAAAATAAATAAATTACGATAGCTAAATGTACACAGAGATAACTAGAGACAATAATGTACACGTGTGTATATACAAATACCATATAGATAGCTTTTTTCTACCGGTTGAGGATAAAAACGTTGCATACTGAATATCGTAAAATGTTTATACGATTACTTTAGAATGCTAATAAAAGGATTTATCAATTGCAATATCAAATTGTTTTTAAAACAGCGACGCTTCATAGTACTCCTCCTATATGGATATGTAATACTTTTTGTTTTTTTTTTGTAAATGAGAAAAGTTCTCAAATTGAGAAAAGCTCTCCAATCCAAGATCTTCAAAATAGGGTAAAAATTGTAGATGATATAGAATCATGAACGGAAGTTCATCACCCTATCTCACTTTTGGCTGAAATAAAATTGTTCAAGCTAAGTTTTTCATGTTCGTTCAGTTACATCTTCACGAATTTTTGTTTGCTTCGTAACATCTACAGTTTTTATACAGATTTTGGGCTCGTCATGTTCATAATTGAATTCTCTTTTAGCTTAAATCTTAACCCAATTTTGACAGTTTTTTTTCGTTATTAAAAATTAAGTTAAAAGCTTATAATTTTGAAAAATTTTCGAAAATTACACATTTTTTTGTAACTTCAATAATTTTTACTTAATCTGTAATCATATTATACATTATTGTAGAGAGCACATCGATACCTTTCGATATTGTCTTTCATGTCGATATAAAATTTTATTCAGGAGATATTGCGTAATTGAAAAAAATGCCCAAAAACATATTTCTCGAAATCGGTTTTTAAGAGAAAAAAGTTTTAATTTTCCTGTTTCTCGACCCAATATTATCCTTAAAAAAAACACTTTTATGCAGAGGTGACCTTTAAATCTTTAAACTAGTATTATTGACACCTTTTAAATGGGCATTTATTTTATTTATTTGTATTTTATTTATTTATATATGTAAATAAAATATTATTAAGGTAAATTTAATAATGTTTTCAATCTGATTAAATATTTGAATATAAATTATCATCGTTAAAAACTAAGGCCTAAAGCAATGGTGTTATAATTTCATTTTTATACCAGTGTACCGTATGGTCCAAGGGTATATTAAGTTTGTGCAAGCCGAAAATGTATGTAACATATAGAAGGAGACGTCGGAGACACCCCAAAGTTACCTAAAATATGATCAGGGTGAATAGAGAAGTCGATATACCCATGTCCGTCTGTCCGTCTGTCCGTCTGTCCGTCCGTCTGTCCGTCCGTCCGTCCGTGTGAACGCCTAGATCTCAGAGATGGTAAGAGCTAGAGTTACCAAACTTTCACATTAGATCCCATATTATTCCATAGGAGGCAAGTTTATTTTATTTTTTTGATATCGGGGATAAATTATATAGCTCCCATGGGGGTGTTTGAGACGACCTCGAAAAAAAAAAGCGTTTTAGATGAATAATTCGTTTGTTTATGAAGATATCGTAACGAAATTTGGCAATCGAAAGTTTTTTATAGTTCCCAATCACTGTACCAAATTTGATCAAAATCGGTTGACTATATCATATAGCTCCCATAGGACCGATCGGCCAAAATAACTTTTTTAAAGAAAAATTGGCTATATTTCGTTTTTTAATAAAGATATCCTAACCAGATTTGGCGTTTGGAAATTTTTTAGACCACTTAAGCAATGTGCCAAATTTGAACAAAATCGGTGGACTATATCATATAGCTCCCATAGGTCCGATCTTCCAAAACATCGATTTTTTAACAAAATTTGTTGTGTTTCGTTTGTTTGTTAAGATATTGGGACCAAATTTGACATTCGTGAGTATTTTATAGTTCCTAAGCACTGTACCAAATTTAATCCAAATCGTTTGACTAGATCATATAGCTCCCATAGGACCAATCGGTCCAAAAACACGTTTTTTATACAAAATTCGATGTGTTTTGTTTGTTTGTAAAGATATTTGAAATAACTTTGGCGTTCATATCTTTTTTAAGGTATTTAAGCACCGTGTCAAATTACAAATTTTATTGAAATCGGTTGACTATATCATATAGCTCCCATAGGAACGATCGGTCAAAAAAAAATTTTTGCTTAAAAATTCTTCTGTTTTTGGTTTTTTGTGAAGAAATCGGACTTTATTACAAGCTAGTGGTACAGGGTATCCTAAAGTCGTCCGCGCCCGACTTTACGTCCGCCATTTTTTTCAGATATAAATGAGTCGTTATAAACTTGCATTGGATATATAAATTTCGTAAATTTTTTTTTGGAAGTTATACGATTAAAATGCAATCAGTAGCGGACTCACGGGAGTGATTTACAGGGCCGGACTCTCCCCAATAGTTTAAAAATCGGATTAAAAGTCTATAACGAGCTCACATATACATACCCTTCGAAGTGGAGAAAACCCCCAAGACCAAAGCGTTGATCCGCACCTGAATGCAATTAGCAAATAAATGCCCCACCTTATATTTACCTTTTCTCGCCTGTAGCGCACCAACCAATGTACATATAAAGAGGAAAAGACAGTAGTAATAAAAAATATTTATAATTTTATATTCAGATTTGTATAATTCGAATTAGGTAGTATTGTCAGTTCCTCTGCTACTCGAATTGAATCGGTCATTTCAAAAACCTCATAAGTCCCTAAATTAGAATTTTTCAGGAATCAATAAAAACTGTTTCGTACACAAACAAATGAGTTTTAACGGACTTTTTTATGCTTAATTTAGTATTTGAGTGATAGAAAATTTAAATTCTGAATAACCTTAACAATTTATTAATGAAAATAATGAAAAAAAACCCGAAAAACTATTTTGGACTTATGTTGTTTTAGCAAGAAACAATTAATAAACTGTTAAGGTTATTCACAATTTAAATTTTGTATCCGCTCAAATACTAAATTAAGCATAAAAAAGTCCGTTAAAACTCATTTGTTTGTGTACGAAACAGTTTTTATTGATTACTGAAAAATTCTTATTTCGTAACTTATGTGGTTTTTGAAATGACCGATTCAATTTTAAACATCAAACGTCATGTAAAAACCTCATAAGTCACTGGACTAATGTTGTTTTTGCAATGAACGTCTTTTTCACGGTATTATTTGAAGAGGAAGGATTGTATTGACTTAATGTAGTTTTTACCCAGAATACGTATCTCCCTTTAAGGAACCATTTTCAGCAAAAAAAGCATGTTGCAAAAAAATGTGACTTATGAGGTTTTTGAAATGACCGATTCAATTAATGTACAATGTTAATAATTATTGACATTTTTACATGGACTTTTATTTTATTCAATTTTAGATTAGGAGTTATGCCCAAAACTCGCTGCGCTCGCCAACCCCCGTTCCACCCTCCGATCGCTTCCCGATCCGAACTATGTATATATCCTTATATATAAATGTCAAAGACGAAAAACTTTTTTATATAATATGGAGAAAAGTGAAAATAAAATGCCTTTAGATAAAAAAATAAAAATCATGCGGACTTACCTGCATAATCTATTGCATTGTAGTTTATATAAAGTTCAATATTATTTTAACCAATTATGATTTGCTCTTAACGCAAAATAATAACAATATATGGCACACTTTACCAATAACCAATTTGGCTACCGGGCATCATAATAAAAAAATACTTATTACACACACTTAAAAAAAAAGAGTAAAAAAACACACACACTAAAGCAGAACAAGCTGCTTTTAAAACAATAAACACACCGCTTGGACTTTCTGACTTCTCTGCGTTTAAGAAGAAGAATCCAAAGAGGGCAAAGAGATGAATTTTTGCTCTCGCACACACACACACACGAGCGCTTGCAATAATCACATTCACTAAACTAAAAAAAAAAAAACAACAAAAAAAAACAAAGTTGGCTTACATTAGAGCGCTCTCTTTCACACCGCTCACACACGCTCATTACACGAAATTACAATTTGCCTTCCCTTTTACACTTTTCACTGCCAACTTTTATGCGCATTTTATTAATTTTAGCGATTTTTTCTTTAAAACAATGCCGCGTATAAGCTAATTATTTCCAAGTATTCCTCATTACTTCGCTAACTATTTTAACACTTTTTTGGAAAGCGTAAACTTATTAATTTCACATTAAACTGCAGCGCGTGACCGACCGTGTCAAAGGCGCGATTTACTGATTTTTGTTCTCTTTTTTATTTGGATTTGTATTTTTGCTTGCTTTGATCTCTCTCTCACTTTTTTTACTCTCACTAAATTAAAGCGCTCCAGCAGGCAGTCTTACATTAGCTTGCCGTAACTTTGTTGTTGGTAAGTTGACTACAAAATAAGATCACGCGCGGGGTGGAGGCAAGTTGTACTTCCGTTGGTTGTGGGTGGTGAGGGAAGCAAAAAATGTTAGACACTTGACTGCAGAAGAGCGGGAGACACAAAATATGCTTGTGGGAAAATTATGAGAGAGCCAAGCAGTCACAGTTACATGTTTAACTCTTTCTCTATTTCTTTTTAAGCTAATTTCTGACGCGCTCAACGCAAAGGAATTATTATTGAGTTAGCAGAGCGAATATGATAAATATGTAAAAGTAAAATTGATGTTTAAACTTGTTTTTGTATGAGTATTGAAATAATATTGAACTAACTGTATTTTTAATTGGAATTGAATAAAATATACAGGGTGCCACAAAAATCGTTATTGATTTTTTTGAAAATACGTCTATCAGTCGTCTATTTTGGTAGTTAAAATAAATAAAAATTTATACAATCGTATCTGAAGAAGCTAATAATTAAACCAAAAATTTTCCGAATTGCTTAATTAGATTATGACTTTTATGTTTATTTTCTTGATTTTTATTAGCAATTAGCATGACATTTGTTGTGATTCACAACTGGTTAAAACGAAGAATGCTATAGATTGCAATTTTAATTAATTAAAATTAATTATTAAATTAATTAATTATTATTATTATCTTTATTAATTATTTGATGTCTTTATTATATGTTTATTTTGTATATCTTATTAGAAACTTTTATGAACGGCTTTTGTGACTAATTTCTGGCTATATGCGTACATTTTCAAAGCTCTACATATAAATTCCTATTTCCTAATTTTACTCTCTATATATAGTTTCTTATAGAAACTTAATGCCCACAAGCAGCATGCAGAGAAATTCGTAAGTTCTTGAATATGTAATAACAGAGAAAGTTTGTTTTTATTTGTGACTAAAATGATCGAATCCTTTAGTTCCTTTCTTTTATTATATATAAAAATTAAAGTAACATTTAATCTTTTTTCAAAAATATTATATACAGAGGCGCCACAGAAATCGTTATTGATTTTAACAACGGTTTGAAAGCAAATCCATTAAAAATATTCGCAGGGGCCACGGAAATCTTATTAATTTCATTTTTCGAACAATTAATTTCGAATGTTTACGTTTTTGCAAGAGGGTTGCAACCTTGAAAAAATTATTTTAGAACATTTAGACACTTTTTTTTGACGCATTAGAAACGTATTTTGTGTTATTGTAGTAAATCCATTTTTTTTTTTACTTGCATTAAGTCGAAAGACAGGTGAAACTTATCTCACATTTCATTGTTGCAAAAGTCCTCAAACAATCGTGAAATATAGATATAATAATATATCTTTCAAAATTTTTTTTTTGAGGTGTGTTCAAAAAGTATCCCGAAACTTGAATTTTCTCGGGTTCCGTATATTCGATTTTCGAGCTCGCCCATTTTGAATGTTCACTTAATTGTTGATAGCTGCTTTGCTTGCACGTGTTTTGGCTCAGCTTCGATTTTTACCTATTAAAAAAAAAAGGGATCAAAGAACCTGTATCAAATTTTGTGTGAAAAACGAAAATAAGTGCGCGGATGTATTCCGAATGTTGACTGTGGCATACGGAGAAGCTACCTTGGGCCGAAGCAACGTTTATCGGTGGTACAAAATATTCTCAGAAAGCCGAGAAGATGTGAACGACGAAGAGCGTGCCGGACGCCTGAGCACTTCAACAACAGACGAAAAATGTATGAATTGAAGAAAATGGTATTGGCCAATCGTCGAATCACCGTTAGAGAAGTTGCTGAGGACCTAGACATATCGATTGGCTCGTGCCATTCGATTTTTATCAATGATTTGGGCATGAGACGGGTCGCCGCGAAATTCGTACCAAAATTGCTCAATTTTGACCAAAAACAGTATTGCATGAACATTGTTAATGAGATGTTGGACTCTGTCCGCGACGGCCCAAATTTGCTCCAGAGGGTCATAACTGGTGACGAATCGTGGGTTTATGGTTATGACGTGGAAACAAAAGCTCAATAATCTCAATGGAAGTTGCCGCACGAACCAAGACCGAAAAAAGCGCCAAGTTCGGTCGAATGTGAAATGTTTGCTTACAGTTTTCTTCGATTGCAGGGGGGGAGTGGCGCATCATGAGTTCTTGCCACAGGGTAGATCGGCCGATAAGGAATATTACCTGCAAGTTATTCGCAATTTGCGCGAAACAATCCGCCAGAGCCGCCCGGATTTGTGGAAGAACAAAAATTGGATTTTGCACCACGATAACATCTTTGTTGGGCGCGACTTTTGGCCAAAAACAACACATAATAATGCCGCAGTCACCGTATTCTCCAGATCTGGCCCCCCTTTTTCTTGTTCCCTAAACTGAAGAGGCCCATGAAAGGACGACGCTATGCCACGATTGAAGAGATAAAGACAGCATCGATGAAGAAGCTGAACAAGATAAAAAAAATGATTTTTTGAAGTGCTTCGAAGATTGTAAAAACCGTTGGCATAAGTGTATAATATCTCATGGGGATTACTTTGAAGGGGACAAAATAGATATTCATGAATAAATAAAAAATTAAAAAAAAAAACACAAATGTATACTTTTTAAAATACTTTTTGAACACACCTCGTATACTTTTTTTTTGGTTTCATGTGACAAAATAATAATAATATTCATTATAGCATATAAGAATATATTGTTAATATTCAAGTTGAAAAGATTTAATCCTAAGTGACTAAAATTTCGTTACAATAAAAAGCTAATTGTTAAAACTGAACTTAAAATACATTTTACGACCAAACAGTTTTATCTAATTTGGTCTAGCAATTAATGTTCCCCTTCAACGAATATTCAACGAGTATCAATTAAATTTCGTATTAAATTCGAAACTGAAGATGGTGAAATTAGAAATATCAAGGTTACAATTATCAATGTCTATTTTTGTATTTTTGTCTCTATAAACAAATGACACACCTTTTGCCGTTTTGGATTTATTGTATTACCATATATGGCATGTCTTTAATTGAAAAGAGTGACTTGTATGATATTTTCTAAAAATAATAAAAATTAATTTTTGCGTCTTTAATATTTTTTGCTTACGTTTTTGGACATTTTTTGGCCATTCGGGATTTTCGGATTTTGTTTTGTACCAGGTGGTATTAATGAAAAATAAAAACACTAACATAAAAAAAATTATAAGACACTTAATATTATATTATGTTAAATTTGAGATTAAAACTATCGAAAGTAAAAAATAAAACAGTAGCAATGGACTTAGCGAGAAAAAAGTTCGATTTCAATTGAAATTCTACGAATTCTATTCAAACAGTTATTCGGAACTTTCGGCATCATAGTCAATTTACGCGAATCGTCTAAATGTCAGCAAATTTTCATGATTCAGCGTAAATTTCGATATTATCGAGTTTGATGCAATCGCATAAACAAATCCTCACCAAATTCAAAAAAAAACGTGGTAAGTGTTTATATAGCATATCGTATTATATGGTACGAGTATGTACATATGTTTGTATGTGTATTTGGCATATTTTGCATGTGTCAGAATGTGGTTGAAATGCCAATTGCAAAACAATTGCATTTTGGTTACTTTGCTGTTAAATCCGGAATTTCGATGGTAACTAACCAAAATTCAGAGCGCAGATCCCGTTGACATTCGAGTTAGGCACACACAGATACCAATGCAAAAACAAACACACACGCAGAAGGACAATAAAATACTCGTAGCTTTTAGTTAAAAGCAAAATATTGTACCACAAACACTCACACACGCACGCACTCACACACACTCGCACACACACCCAAATACACTCGCATGCGTACATAAATCTCTTGTATGTATGTGTGTGCAGTTCAGGGCGTGAAATTCATTTCGTCTATTGGATACAAAATGCACTCGATTTTCTTTCATGTTGTACTTGCATTTGTTGTTGTTGATGTGGATGTTGTTGTTGTTGTTGTTGTTGCTCCAATGGCAATGAGTATTTTTGTCATATTCGAAAATGAAAAACTACTCTTGCACAGTTGCAAAACAAAAACCGAAAAAGCAATTAAATTGTACACTTTGAGAATGCCTTTAGCAGAAACAACATCCAACCAAAAGGCAAAAGCAACGCATATATATATAAATATATAAATATATATGTATTAAAACATATGTAGGCATTCAAAAAATATAAAAAATAAAAATAAAAATGAAAAATGAAAAACTAAAAACTAAAAACAAAAAAGTATAGATCAGTCAGGCAAATTGCCGACAATGGGATATCCTGCAACAAAATTAGTATTGATATGTAGAAAATTGTAATTGAGAGTAATAATTTACGTAAGTATGGAGTAGTCCCTTCTTGTTTATAAGGGTCACATAAGTCTACTTATTAAATGGCTCAAGCTTTTTTTTAAGTAAAACGTATGGTTTGTATTGGGAGCTATAGTAATTTTATTAAATTTTGGCTATATCTTTTTAAGTTTTCAACCAATCTTAATTTAATTTTTCAGCATACAATTTTTCTTATTTTTATACCCTGTACCGTATGGTACCAAGGGTATATTAAGTTTGTGCAAGCCGAAAATGTATGTAACATATAGAAGGAGACGTCGGAGACACCCCAAAGTTACCTAAAATATAATCAGGGTGAATAGAGAAGTCGATATACCCATGTCCGTCTGTCCGTCCGTCTGTCCGTCCGTCCGTTTGAACGCCTAGATCTCAGAGATGGCAAGAGCTAGAGTTACCAAACTTTCACATTAGATCCCATATTATTCCATAGGAGACAAGTTTATTTTATTTTTTTGATATCAGGGATAAATTATATAGCTCCCATAGGGGTGTTTGAGACGACCTCGACAAAAAAAAAGTTTTAGATGAATAATTCGTTTGTTTATGAAGATATCGTAACCAAATTTGGTATTCGAAAGTTTTTTATAGTTCCCAATCACTGTACCAAATTTGATCAAAATCGGTTGACTATATCATATAGCTCCCATAGGACCGATCGGCCAAAATAACTTTTTTAAAGAAAAATTCGCTATATTTCGTTTTATAATAAAGATATCGTAACCAGATTTGGCGTTTGGAAATTTTTTAGACCACTTAAGCAATGTGCCAAATTTGAACAAAATCGGTTGACTATATCATATAGCTCCCATAGGTCCGATCTTCCAAAAAATCGATTTTTAACAAAATTTGTTGTGTTTCGTTTGTTTGTTAAGATATTGGGACCAAATTTGACATTCGTGAGTATTTTATAGTTCCTAAGCACTGTACCAAATTTAATCCAAATCGTTTGACTAGATCATATAGCTCCCATAGGACCAATCGGTCCAAAAACACGTTTTTTATACAAAATTCGATGTGTTTCGTTTGTTTGTAAAGATATTTGAACTAAATTCGGCATTCAGATCTTTTTTAAGGTATTTAAGAACTGTGTCAAATTTTATTGAAATCGGTTGACTATATCATATAGCTCCCATAGGAACGATCGGTCAAAAAAAAATTGTTGCTTAAAAATTCTTCTGTTTTTGGTTTTTTGTGAAGGAACCGGATTTTATTGCAAGCTAGTGGTACAGGGTATCCTAAAGTCGTCCGCGCCCGACTTTACGTACGCCATTTTTTTATTAATTTTTCGGAACGAAATTCTTTAAAGGAGCGCATCCTGAAATGGCAGAAAAATTCTTTGAAAAATTGTCACGTAGCATAGGCGTTGACTATCGAGTAGACTTCAAATAATTGTGTTCAAACTAAGCTAAATATTTATTTTTTTACTCTCATTTTAAATATAATAATTTACATAATATAATATACTGTATAAAAAAATATATAAAAATATATACTATATAATTATTTTGCATTTCTTTTTTAAATATTGAAGCACAATCAATATTGCAATTTTTGTTTTACTTATAAAATAAGATTATTGTTATCACAAAAATTGCAAATAAAAATACATACATACAAAAATATAATTTTATATTTTTTAAAAATTTTATGGTGTTTTTTATTGTAATGTAAATAGTAGTGGTACAGTAGCGAAGGCTCAAAAAAGACGTTTATTGGAAAAAATACTCAATGTACGAAATTTTCAGGGTTTCATAGTCCTGTTTAATAGATAATTTTTTTTGGCAGCAATTTCGATCTTTTAATCAAAACCAACATATATTGTTGGGGGCTGTGCCACGTCCTCCACTCAGAAATACGAAAACTTGGTTTTAGAATTAGAACAACGTTACTACGAGCCTTTAAAATTTTATCCATTAAGTTTTTTTTAATATATCATTAATTATTAACTACCCAGTAAGTAATTTATTCATAAAAAATTTATATAAAAAATTTAAAATAGCTTATACAATTTTTTTTTTCAGAAAATTCATATTTCGTGTTTATTTTTTGCCTTATTTAGCTTAAAAAAGGATAAGTGGAAGAATCTTTGATCTTGTGGGGGCTCTTGGACCGTTACCTATATTTTTAATTTGTCATTAACCAATTTATAAAACGCATGCTCTAAAATATTACTTTGTTGTAAAAAATGACTTAAAAACTTTTGGTTTAATATAATATTATTAAATTTTTTTATATAAGCTGTAAATGGGGCTATGCTAAACATTTACTCAACACATTTTCTTAAAAGATCTGATGCTTTTATGTATATATTTTTTATATAGATATGTTTCCCAAATATGGCCATCACAATTTATTTAAAAAACTTATTTTTCTCCCTTTTGTACATGATTTAAAAATGAGTTACGATCCAGTGCTGAAATGTAAAAAGTTAATGTTAGAATTAAATATATTTTTTTGTAAAAAGACTACAAATTATCATTTAATTTTGTAATATTTTTATTTGTATCATATTAAAAAATTATTGTTCAGAAAAAAATATTTTCGGAGTATAAACTATTAATTATAATAAAGATGTAAGCAATTTTGTAATTTTTTATTTTTAAATAGTTGGGTGCAGCTTTTGAAACCTTATCCATGTAACTAGAACCTCTTAAAAAATTAAAAAAAGCTTATATTATTATATTTGCTCATAAAAAAATCGACTTAATTAATAGCCCTCTGATTTCATATATTGTAATTTACGGATAAGGACATATTTTATTAAAATTTGCTGGGTTAGCTTAAATCTCTGAGATCTAGGTTATCATGCGAGGGAGATATAGCTAATTGCTTCATGAAGCCCATTTCCGTAAAGAACTTATGGTCTACCCTGACGTCTTATGTCTGTTACACATTCATTGCATAGATCAATAACACCCCTGACCCTATAAAGATGCAGGGTATTAAAAAATACAGAACACATACATAGTAAATTTTCTGGCAAATTTCTATGTGAGTGACAGGCTGACATGCAAATGCGTTTAATTTCGAAAAACTAAACTAATAAAAGTTTTTGCCACTTTGGCTGCAAAATAATATTTTTTTGTTAAATAAAATAGATTTTTCAAATGTTTTAAAAACTAATGTAAATATTATATAATAGCAACCACAATGTTTGCAATTTTTCAACTTTCATTTCAGTTTTTAAAATGTATTCGAATGTTTTTAGCTTTAAGCTATTAATCAAGTTAAATGGAATGGAATCAATAAAATAATGATGAGTCCCATAGAAGTAGTTGTTTTAGGGAGCTGTAAATAAACTAACGTCAGAGTCGGAATATAGGAAAATATCGATGCTCTGGGTCACCAACCAACAAGGCACTGTAAAGGCCTTGGCCAAATTCAATCCTCATAGTGATAAAGACTTGAGGAGGTGTACAAAAAAGATCTTGAAATAGTTGTTCAACCACAAGTATAAAGAGTTTAATCAACATGGTGCAATGGTCATAGGGAGTCCAAATACCTAGTCTCCAAGATTCATGCATCTTTTCTTGTATTTTGGTCTCCTTGTTCAGCAGATGTTTAAAAGTGTTGAATGCAATTCGCACATTGACTTATCTTAATCTAAAAATTACCATAAAATGATGCATCAAAAAAATCTTTCAATCGAAATGATAAATAACTTGGTAGTAACGGAAACTGGCAAAGATTTCCGTATGCCAAAGCAAAACGTGCTTATGCAGGAAGCAACAATGCACGTGGGTCATATGGAAAGCTTCCACGGACTCATATAGAAAATCGCATATTTGAACGTTTTGAATATATTTTTCGCTGTAGAAAGAATATTTTTCACATTATAATAAGAAATGAGGCAGAAGATACGCAGCGCACGCTTTGGTATTGTAGTAGACTCCTAGATAGGAGGAAGGAGCATAATGGAACCACTTTAAAATGCAGAACAGCTGAAAAATCATATAAACACAAATAATAAAATCGACAATTTGGCAAGAGGCGCACGCACACATATACTCCATTACTATTTGTATCTTTGTGAGTATCTGTGTGTATAAATGTGCGTGCGTGTGTTCACATAACCACAAATATACTGGCAACAAAACGTGCGGCGATTTCACAAAGAGCCCACAGAATTCTCCAAGGATAAGGGGTTAATTTTCGCACACACACACACACACACACATGCTGAATAGAATTTCAGACATGGCGACGCCTTCGGCATGACCTCTGAACATTCGTTTGCTGGAGCAACCTACCATGGAGCGTATAGTCCTGTATATGTATGAGAACAAAAAAAAATTATAGAATATCAACTGCAACTAGCTGAACTAAATCTCTAAACAGATTTTAAGGTAGTGATAGGACATCAAAGAAATATAACAAGGTCTATGTTATAGGGGGAGTCAATTTAACTAGAAACTATAGCTGAAAATTCATGATTAAAAAATGTTGGATATGGATTCATTCCCACTATCTTGTGGACTCCGATAGTTACCTTCATTTTTTCTTAGCTGGTCATAACAACCTTTAATAAGGTTATAACCTGACGATAAAACTCCTTCCAGGGCGATAGCTAGCTGGTTCTTCCAACGGAGTCAAGTCTACCCTTACACACTGAAGCTGGACACTTAAATTTATCCGATTTATAGTTCACCATTCATTGGAATACACTAGTCGCCAACAAATCTTGAAGGCCCAACAATTTTAAGGAGTACTTTTCTCTAGAATCTCTAGGTGTATAAAGCATGTTTAAAGTTGAAGTATGTGCCATAGGCATCCGTCTCGGGGATTGCCACCTTGTCGTGGTGAGAGGGCTATTAGGGGCGATGAATCCAAGAGCGACACCAGTGGTAGCATAGCTAGATAGCTACCGATGTAGGGCCACCCATGCCGATAAGTTTGAGGAAGAGTCCAGAAGCTAAGAGCAGTCCACAACAAACCCTGATGCCTTTTTTGCAGCCAAATTGCCATCAGATAAGCGTCTGTTTCCCCATATCAGGGGCGGCTTCTAACTAAAGAATCTTTGAACCCATCACTTATTGATTGTCATAAAAGATGTCAGAATAACATGGAACAAAACAATAATGGAAACATGTCTCCAAGGGGTACCCAACAATTATTGGTCAATCCCCCTGCACAGAGGATTTGGAGGTGCTAATTTCCCGTTATAACGACAACATGATGAATGTAACCAACTGAAGCTCTATGCTCCACTTAGGAGTTTAGAAATCGTAGTAGTATGTGCCGATATGTAGACAGAGACATTGCTATATTCTCAGACAGTCAAGGTGTTAATAAAACGGTGGCCGGCTTGAAAATTAACTCAAAATTGGTCTCAGGGCCAAACTGAACCAACTAGGATAATAGAATAGAGTCTTCCTTAGATGAGAATATTCCTGGAAATGAAACAGCTGATGTAGTGGCGAGGAATGCTACAAAACCTCTAATAGGGCGTGAACATTACTGTGGCATAGGCAGACATACTAACAAACAGCTGTTAAGAGATGACAAAAAGTCCAATCGTGATATCGACTGAACCGATACTCAGGGCTTACGGCAAGTTAAGCAATTTCGTGGCTCCTACTTCCCAAAAAGATATCCCAGTTGGGCAAGAATCCCCTTAAGATACTGATAAGACAGTGCCGGCTCAGGAAACACCAGTATACTATTGGCATCTTATTTTCAAGCTTATGCTGGTCTTATGAAACTGAGGAGGAAACCTCCCAGCACCTATTTGCAGACTGTGATGCCCTTGCTATAGAAGAATATCCCTTTTAGAATAGAATATCGGTATATGATTTCAACCGACTAAAGTAATCGCTAATAATAAAATTTATCTCAGGTATTGGACTAGTCGATGGAGCCTTAGGGCCTGAAGGGAGCACGATAGATCCTAAGGGTCGCAGTACAGCATTTCCCAACTATATTATTACTTCTCTACTTCTCTCGGTCGCCATGAGTATATTTTCATCAGACAGAGTCCATCACCCTTGCCTCAGAACCATAAACCAAAGTGAGAGAGGTCTCTACTCTTCAATTGTCTGAAGCTCGCTGACAGCGTTCTCTAGCGGCCATAAAACAAACTACTACCAAATAACTATACGAAACGTTGAACTGAAGCCTTTAAAAAACGACACTTAACCTAAATAGTTTTTTTACATTTACCAACACTACTGTGTTTGTAAGCCTGCAACAGCCACCCCAGAATAAAAAAAGTTCATTAAATGCTTTATCTAAAATTAATTTATTTTTTTATAAAACTAAAAATTACACTACAATCATATGCAGCTTATTGCACCATTTAATTTCAATAATAGAAAATAAAAAAAAAAATAAAATAAATTGCTAATCAAAGTTTGTTTCTAATTTTTTTGTCATATTTTAATATTTTATTAATTAACTTATGTATTATAATTGTTTCTGTCAAATGTTAAATACCGATAAAATTAAAATTGAATATAATACAAAGTTTTTTTTTAATACAAATTATATGATTTTAGAAAGCAAACTGACCGTAATAAAAACAAAAGCTTTTTATATTCCATACCTCCATTTATGTAAAAGTAAAAAAATGTCACCAAAGTTTACATATGTAAGTATGCATATTATAAGTCATATTTATATACTTATTGCGTATCAAAGTTCTCAAAATTGTATTAATTTCAAATTTATTATATTAAGATTCAAGTTGGTAATATCTAAAGTAAGCTTTCCATTATGCCTATTATTACTAACCACTTCAGGTAACATGTTGAAATTATGTAAAATGTAAGCTACATATGATCTCCAAAGCAATAATGTTAAGTGTAACATAACAGAGTTGAGAGCTACCGCTGTTAATTACTCTCCCACTCTGCTGTAAAGTATTGCCAATTGCCTTCTGTAGTTCTATATTATACATATAGTATGTATCATTTTAGTTCTTAATAAACCATTAACCGAACAACTAAAGCTGTGTTATTATTCCTAACATAAAAAATTAAAAAAACATATTTCAAGCCTTTTAACTTATTAATGTAAATATTAAAATTCAGTTTGGTATACGAGTATAAAAGTTAATTATGTGACAAATTGATTAATTTACGTGCCTAAAAATATGTACACCCACTTCAATTTACTTATTTATATAATTACCCTAATATACAAAGTACAATATATAAAGGGTTGCCTCAGATATCTTTGAATATTTTGCCAACGGCTTCAAAATAAATCTTACGAAAAAACCGAAGGCGACACAGTAATCTAAAAGGTTTAATTTTTCGGACAATTAATTCCGAATGTTTATTCTTTTGCTAGAATGACAGCAACAAGTTGCAATTATTGAAAAATTATTTTAGGACATTTAGGCACTTATTTAAATTCATGAATTTTAAGATTTATTTAAAAAAGCAAAAATTTTATGAGATTAGTAATAGATTTTCGCTTTCAATATCTGATAAATAGATTCGAGTATTTATCCCGCAGTACACAATGTCTTAAATGACAACACTACGAGCCATCAGTTGCCAAGCTGTCAGTAGCATTGTGAATGGCAAAATGGATTTGTTTACATTTAATTTTCTTCCAAAACGTTTTTTTCCCTGTTCTTCCCAAACTAAATTAATGTTAGGAAATTAATTTTATAATTTTTATTAAGTTGCCACTTAAGCAGAAAAATGTTCGCAGCACTTATTTATTTTATTGCTCACTTAATTTGTTGCACTCCATAATGGTAGTAATATTAAAAATATTATTTGTTAACTTTAATTTAACACCATAAACATATAATAATATGTCAAATTAAATACTCCGAAATGTTATTATTTAGTTCCACTACTGTGTGGAAACTTCTTAGCTTGAAAAGAGTGTCCACGTTGACACATAGCATATTTACAAAAAATTTTAATAAAAATTTACATGGCTTAGAATAGAAACCATGAGTTAAAATATTAGATTTATCAAAACTTAAAGAAACGAATAAATCATAAATGGAATAACATTTCCAAATAACTAAAAGTTTCTTTAAATAAAATATCAATTCAATCAAATTTTAAGCAGTTTTATTCCACATTTTAAAATCGCTGCGAATCATGTCTGTGTCACCAAGATTTAAAATTGCAAAGAAATTGACAAAACCTGGTTTTTGTGTCTCACCCCATATAAACTAAACAAGTAAACCCATTCGTAACGAAATCTGATATTCAAGATGATATGACAATGTAGCTTGTAGAATAATAGACAAAAAAGTATCATTAACCTGTTTATACTTCAAGAATGTTCCAAATTTTTTGTCAATATTATTTTGTTAGCGCCGTAAATGAGTGGTTTAAGCTGTAAAAAAATACTTAGCTAATTAAGCTTTCGTGGATTGTTAGAAACCCGGTTCTATGTCTAAAACTGAATTTTGGTATTTGGTTGGCAGCGGTAAGTTACCCTTCCCCGATAAAATATGGTTGGTGCTGCTTTTACATGGTATCTTATTTGCTATAAAAGCTAAATTCATATTGTTGGAGCCTAACAACTCAATATAATATAATTTAAGCTAAAACAATGTAAACATAGCATATAAGTCTAAGTCTGTTAAACACTTACACATTAACACTAAGCCAAACATAAACACTCAACCAACCACATGTAAATTAACATAGAATATTCTCTTTAGCAATCACAACATAATGTTAACATAAAGTACACAAAGTGTTAGTAACATAAGCTTATAAAAGCAATGCAAGCCGGCATTAAGATCGTCTTTTTCAATTGCACTTATGTACATACATACATACGGCCAATGCAACAAACAAACGAAATACAGTGAACACATGTTAAAAAAAACTCGAAATAGTTATTAACGTTTTTTGCTAAATCTTCGTCTACAGTAAAATCGGTAAAACTTCTCACAAGCATACCAAAAAAACATTTTAAAGAATTTTAAATTATCTGTTAAATGAGTCCTTTACCGCTTTTTTACGGAAAATAGTTTTTCAGCAATCAAACAACTTGATTTGAATGTTGTGCAACAATGACGCTGATGGGCAAACTTTTTATTCGATTGCTCGGAAATAGTTTATCGTACAAATGTAATAGAGGACTCATTTTGTAGATAATTTCAAATACTTCAAAAAGGTACTCGGGTATATTTGCGAAAAATGCTCTCAATTTTACACTAAAAGCAGTTTTTTCGAAATACACCAAAACAATTTCGACTCTTTTAACATTAATCAATGATAGCGCTTGATCCAATTGACCTGTGATCTAGATATAAGTTTTATTTCATAGTTCATTTTATTGCCAACAATTTTTATGTACACATCATAAAGCTGAATTTTATAGTAAAAAAGATATCATGCAAAAACCACACCAAACACATTTTGGCGGGAAAGGGCAGCTTGCCGCTGCTCTCCGAATACGAAATCTCGTTTTTAGCCTTAGAACAGGATCCTAAACAATCCCTGCAAATTTCAGCAACAACGAATTTTTTTTTCAGCAAACATTGCTTTTAAGCCTGCGTTTACTGTACTACGCACCATTTTGCAAAAATACATCAAGCGCTATCATTGATTAATGTTAAAAGAGTGGAAATTGTTTTTGGCGTATTTCGAAAAAAAACTGCTTTCTAGTGTAAAATTGGGAGCATTTGTCGCAAAATATACCCGAGTGCTCTTTTGAAGTATTTGAAATTATCTACAAAATGAGTCCTCTATCACATTTGTACGATAAACTATTTCCGAGCAATCGAACAAAAAGTTTGCCCATCAGCGTCATTGTTGCACTACGTTCCAACCAAGTTGTTTGATTGCTGAAAAACTATTTTCCGTAAAAAAAGCGGCAAAGGACTCATTTAACAGATAATTTAAAATTCTTTAAAAAATGTTTTTGGGGTATGCTTGCGAGAAGTCTTACCGATTTTACTGTAGACGCAGATTTTGTGAAAAGCACGAATAACTGTTTCTAATTTTTTTTAACATTAAAGAGCTTTCGTTCCTAAGCTAATTGACCTTAACTTAAGCTTTATTTGTTAGATAATTCAACTGCAAAACATTTTTATTAAAAATATCTTATACAAGACAATATTTCCCATAATTTAAATGTTTAGCTTAAAGCTATATACTACATGTGTTCACTGTATTTCGTTTGCCTGTTGCAGTGGTCTTAAGCATGTAAGTGCAATTGAAAAAGACGATCTTAATGCCGGCTTGCATTGCTTTTATAAGCTTATGTTACTAACACTTTGTGTACTTTATGTTAACATTATGTTGTGATTGCTAAAGAGAATATTCTATGTTAATTTACATGTGGTTGGTTGAGTGTTTATGTGTGGCTTAGTGTTAATGTGTAAGAAGTGTTTAACAGACTTAGACTTATATGCTATGTTTACATTGTTTTAGCTTAAATTATATTATATTGAGTTGTTAGGCTCCAACAATATGAATCTAGCTTTTATAGCAAATAAGATACCATGTAAGAGCAGCACCAACCATATTTTATCGGGGAAGGGTAACTTGCCGCTGCCAACCAAATACCAAAATTCAGTTGTAGACATAGAACCGGGTTTCTACCAATCCACGAAAGCCTAATTAGCTAAGTATTTTTTTACAGCTCAAACCACTCATTTACGGCGCTAACAAAATAATATTGACAAAAATTTTGGAACATTCTTGAAGTATAAACAGGTTAATGATACTTTTTTGTCTATTATTCTACATGCTACATTGTGTGTCATATCATCTTGAATATCAGATTTCGTTACGAATGGGTTTACTTGTTTAGTTTATATGGGGTGAGACACAAAAACCAGGTTTGGTCAATTTCTTTGCAATTCTAAATCTTGGTGACACAGACATGACTCGCAGCGGTTTTAAAATGTGGAACAAAACTGCTTAAAATTTGATTGAATTGATATTTTATTTAAAGAAACTTTTAGTTATTTGGAAATGTTATTCCATTTATGATTTATTCGTTTCTTTAAGTTTTGATAAATCTAATATTTTAACTCATGGTTTCTATTCTAAGCCATGTAAATTTTTATTAAAATTTTTTGTAAATATGCTATGTGTCAACGTGGACACTCTTTTCAAGCTAAGAAGTTTCCACACAGTAGTGGAACTAAATAATAACATTTCGGAGTATTTAATTTGACATATTATTATATGTTTATGGTGTTAAATTAAAGTTAACAAATAATATTTTTAATATTACTACCATTATGGAGTGCAACAAATTAAGTGAGCAATAAAATAAATAAGTGCTGCGAACATTTTTCTGCTTAAGTGGCAACTTAATAAAAATTATAAAATTAATTTCCTAACATTAATTTAGTTTGGGAAGAACAGGGAAAAAAACGTTTTGGAAGAAAATTAAATGTAAACAAATCCATTTTGCCATTCACAATGCTACTGACAGCTTGGCAACTGATGGCTCGTAGTGTTGTCATTTAAGACATTGTGTACTGCGGGATAAATACTCGAATCTATTTATCAGATATTGAAAGCGAAAATCTATTACTAATCTCATAAAATTTTTGCTTTTTTAAATAAATCTTAAAATTCATGAATTTAAATAAGTGCCTAAATGTCCTAAAATAATTTTTCAATAATTGCAACTTGTTGCTGTCATTCTAGCAAAAGAATAAACATTCGGAATTAATTGTCCGAAAAATTAAACCTTTTAGATTACTGTGTCGCCTTCGGTTTTTTCGTAAGATTTATTTTGAAGCCGTTGGCAAAATATTCAAAGATATCTGAGGCAACCCTTTATATATTGTACTTTGTATATTAGGGTAATTATATAAATAAGTAAATTGAAGTGGGTGTACATATTTTTAGGCACGTAAATTAATCAATTTGTCACATAATTAACTTTTATACTCGTATACCAAACTGAATTTTAATATTTACATTAATAAGTTAAAAGGCTTGAAATATGTTTTTTTAATTTTTTATGTTAGGAATAATAACACAGCTTTAGTTGTTCGGTTAATGGTTTATTAAGAACTAAAATGATACATACTATATGTATAATATAGAACTACAGAAGGCAATTGGCAATACTTTACAGCAGAGTGGGAGAGTAATTAACAGCGGTAGCTCTCAACTCTGTTATGTTACACTTAACATTATTGCTTATGGAGATCATATGTAGCTTACATTTTACATAATTTCAACATGTTACCTGAAGTGGTTAGTAATAATAGGCATAATGGAAAGCTTACTTTAGATATTACCAACTTGAATCTTAATATAATAAATTTGAAATTAATACAATTTTGAGAACTTTGATACGCAATAAGTATATAAATATGACTTATAATATGCATACTTACATATGTAAACTTTGGTGACATTTTTTTACTTTTACATAAATGGAGGTATGGAATATAAAAAGCTTTTGTTTTTATTACGGTCAGTTTGCTTTCTAAAATCATATAATTTGTATTAAAAAAAAACTTTGTATTATATTCAATTTTAATTTTATCGGTATTTAACATTTGACAGAAACAATTATAATACATAAGTTAATTAATAAAATATTAAAATATGACAAAAAAATTAGAAACAAACTTTGATTAGCAATTTATTTTATTTTTTTTTTTATTTTCTATTATTGAAATTAAATGGTGCAATAAGCTGCATATGATTGTAGTGTAATTTTTAGTTTTATAAAAAAATAAATTAATTTTAGATAAAGCATTTAATGAACTTTTTTTATTCTGGGGTGGCTGTTGCAGGCTTACAAACACAGTAGTGTTGGTAAATGTAAAAAAACTATTTAGGTTAAGTGTCGTTTTTTAAAGGCTTCAGTTCAACGTTTCGTATAGTTATTTGGTAGTAGTTTGTTTTATGGCCGCTAGAGAACGCTGTCAGCGAGCTTCAGACAATTGAAGAGTAGAGACCTCTCTCACTTTGGTTTATGGTTCTGAGGCAAGGGTGATGGACTCTGTCTGATGAAAATATACTCATGGCGACCGAGAGAAGTAGAGAAGTAATAATATAGTTGGGAAATGCTGTACTGCGACCCTTAGGATCTATCGTGCTCCCTTCAGGCCCTAAGGCTCCTCGACTAGTCCAATACCTGAGATAAATTTTATTATTAGCGATTACTTTAGTCGGTTGAAATCATACACCGATATTCTATTCTGAGAAGGATATTCTTTTTATAGCAAGGGCATCACAGTCTGCAAATAGGTGCTGGGAGGTTTCCTCCTCAGTTTCATAAGACCAGCATAAGCTTGAAAATAAGATGCCAATAGTATACTGGTGTTTCCTGAGCCGGCACTGTCTTATCAGTATCTTAAGGGGATTCTTGCCCAACTGGGATATCTTTTTGGGAAGTAGGAGCCACGAAATTGCTTAACTTGCCGTAAGCCCTGAGTATCGGTTCAGTCGATATCACGATTGGACTTTTTGTCATCTCTTAACAGCTGTTTGTTAGTATGTCTGCCTATGCCACAGTAATGTTCACGCCCTATTAGAGGTTTTGTAGCATTCCTCGCCACTACATCAGCTGTTTCATTTCCAGGAATATTCTCATCTAAGGAAGACTCTATTCTATTATCCTAGTTGGTTCAGTTTGGCCCTGAGACCAATTTTGAGTTAATTTTCAAGCCGGCCACCGTTTTATTAACACCTTGACTGTCTGAGAATATAGCAATGTCTCTGTCTACATATCGGCACATACTACTACGATTTCTAAACTCCTAAGTGGAGCATAGAGCTTCAGTTGGTTACATTCATCATGTTGTCGTTATAACGGGAAATTAGCACCTCCAAATCCTCTGTGCAGGGGGATTGACCAATAATTGTTGGGTACCCCTTGGAGACATGTTTCCATTATTGTTTTGTTCCATGTTATTCTGACATCTTTTATGACAATCAATAAGTGATGGGTTCAAAGATTCTTTAGTTAGAAGCCGCCCCTGATATGGGGAAACAGACGCTTATCTGATGGCAATTTGGCTGCAAAAAAGGCATCAGGGTTTGTTGTGGACTGCTCTTAGCTTCTGGACTCTTCCTCAAACTTATCGGCATGGGTGGCCCTACATCGGTAGCTATCTAGCTATGCTACCACTGGTGTCGCTCTTGGATTCATCGCCCCTAATAGCCCTCTCACCACGACAAGGTGGCAATCCCCGAGACGGATGCCTATGGCACATACTTCAACTTTAAACATGCTTTATACACCTAGAGATTCTAGAGAAAAGTACTCCTTAAAATTGTTGGGCCTTCAAGATTTGTTGGCGACTAGTGTATTCCAATGAATGGTGAACTATAAATCGGATAAATTTAAGTGTCCAGCTTCAGTGTGTAAGGGTAGACTTGACTCCGTTGGAAGAACCAGCTAGCTATCGCCCTGGAAGGAGTTTTATCGTCAGGTTATAACCTTATTAAAGGTTGTTATGACCAGCTAAGAAAAAATGAAGGTAACTATCGGAGTCCACAAGATAGTGGGAATGAATCCATATCCAACATTTTTTAATCATGAATTTTCAGCTATAGTTTCTAGTTAAATTGACTCCCCCTATAACATAGACCTTGTTATATTTCTTTGATGTCCTATCACTACCTTAAAATCTGTTTAGAGATTTAGTTCAGCTAGTTGCAGTTGATATTCTATAATTTTTTTTTGTTCTCATACATATACAGGACTATACGCTCCATGGTAGGTTGCTCCAGCAAACGAATGTTCAGAGGTCATGCCGAAGGCGTCGCCATGTCTGAAATTCTATTCAGCATGTGTGTGTGTGTGTGTGTGTGCGAAAATTAACCCCTTATCCTTGGAGAATTCTGTGGGCTCTTTGTGAAATCGCCGCACGTTTTGTTGCCAGTATATTTGTGGTTATGTGAACACACGCACGCACATTTATACACACAGATACTCACAAAGATACAAATAGTAATGGAGTATATGTGTGCGTGCGCCTCTTGCCAAATTGTCGATTTTATTATTTGTGTTTATATGATTTTTCAGCTGTTCTGCATTTTAAAGTGGTTCCATTATGCTCCTTCCTCCTATCTAGGAGTCTACTACAATACCAAAGCGTGCGCTGCGTATCTTCTGCCTCATTTCTTATTATAATGTGAAAAATATTCTTTCTACAGCGAAAAATATATTCAAAACGTTCAAATATGCGATTTTCTATATGAGTCCGTGGAAGCTTTCCATATGACCCACGTGCATTGTTGCTTCCTGCATAAGCACGTTTTGCTTTGGCATACGGAAATCTTTGCCAGTTTCCGTTACTACCAAGTTATTTATCATTTCGATTGAAAGATTTTTTTGATGCATCATTTTATGGTAATTTTTAGATTAAGATAAGTCAATGTGCGAATTGCATTCAACACTTTTAAACATCTGCTGAACAAGGAGACCAAAATACAAGAAAAGATGCATGAATCTTGGAGACTAGGTATTTGGACTCCCTATGACCATTGCACCATGTTGATTAAACTCTTTATACTTGTGGTTGAACAACTATTTCAAGATCTTTTTTGTACACCTCCTCAAGTCTTTATCACTATGAGGATTGAATTTGGCCAAGGCCTTTACAGTGCCTTGTTGGTTGGTGACCCAGAGCATCGATATTTTCCTATATTCCGACTCTGACGTTAGTTTATTTACAGCTCCCTAAAACAACTACTTCTATGGGACTCATCATTATTTTATTGATTCCATTCCATTTAACTTGATTAATAGCTTAAAGCTAAAAACATTCGAATACATTTTAAAAACTGAAATGAAAGTTGAAAAATTGCAAACATTGTGGTTGCTATTATATAATATTTACATTAGTTTTTAAAACATTTGAAAAATCTATTTTATTTAACAAAAAAATATTATTTTGCAGCCAAAGTGGCAAAAACTTTTATTAGTTTAGTTTTTCGAAATTAAACGCATTTGCATGTCAGCCTGTCACTCACATAGAAATTTGCCAGAAAATTTACTATGTATGTGTTCTGTATTTTTTAATACCCTGCATCTTTATAGGGTCAGGGGTGTTATTGATCTATGCAATGAATGTGTAACAGACATAAGACGTCAGGGTAGACCATAAGTTCTTTACGGAAATGGGCTTCATGAAAGCGATTAGCTCATATCTCTCCGTCCGCATGATCACCTAGATCTCAGAGAGAGTAAAGCTGGACCCAGCAAAGTTCTAATAAAATATGTCCTTATACCGTAAGCTGCAATATGTGAAATCAGAGTGTGCTATTAATTTTGTCGCATTTTTTTATGAGCAAATATAATAATATAAGCTTTTTTTAATTTTTTAAGAGGTTCTAGTTACATGGATAAGGTTTCAAAAGCTGCACCCAACTATTTAAAAATAAAAAATTACAAAATTGCTTACATCTTTATTATAATTAATAGTTTATACTCCGAAAATATTTTTTTCTGAACAATAATTTTTTAATATGATACAAATAAAAATATTACAAAATTAAATGATAATTTGTAGTCTTTTTACAAAAAAATATATTTAATTCTAACATTAACTTTTTACATTTCAGCACTGGATCGTAACTCATTTTTAAATCATGTACAAAAGGGAGAAAAATAAGTTTTTTAAATAAATTGTGATGGCCATATTTGGGAAACATATCTATATAAAAAATATATACATAAAAGCATCAGATCTTTTAAGAAAATGTGTTGAGTAAATGTTTAGCATAGCCCCATTTACAGCTTATATAAAAAAATTTAATAATATTATATTAAACCAAAAGTTTTTAAGTCATTTTTTACAACAAAGTAATATTTTAGAGCATGCGTTTTATAAATTGGTTAATGACAAATTAAAAATATAGGTAACGGTCCAAGAGCCCCCACAAGATCAAAGATTCTTCCACTTATCCTTTTTTAAGCTAAATAAGGCAAAAAATAAACACGAAATATGAATTTTCTGAAAAAAAAAATTGTATAAGCTATTTTAAATTTTTTATATAAATTTTTTATGAATAAATTACTTACTGGGTAGTTAATAATTAATGATATATTAAAAAAAACTTAATGGATA